>DWME01000680.1:0-30654 GCA_018244795.1 Parelbella ahira ahira
GGAACGATTGGAACGATTAGAAGCCTTACTCGCAGATCAACAGGGTGTAATATCAACTCTACTCGATTTTTACACTTGTCGTACGGCAAACTCTAGAGATCCTATTACAAGACTTGAGGTTATAAGAGAAATTCTAGGCAACGGCACCATCGAAGATGGAATAGAAGAAGGGTTGGACATAGGAAGGACAGCAGTATTATTAGACCAACCAGAAGAAAGTATGGAATCAAATGAGGCTTTCTATAGAAGTTTAAATCAAGCATATCGAGATGATTTAGTATGTGAAGAAACATCTAGACCACCTTCCCAGTTAGATATGATTTGGGAAGCTCCAGAAGAACAAGAAATAGAAATTATGCCTACAACTTCTAGACAAATTTATAGTTCAACGGATTATAAAGATTACCGTGGTTTACAAGGTGGACCTGGTATAAGTGAAAGAGACTTAGTCCATTTGTCCACCCTAAGTACAATTGATCAAATAACAGTAGATAAATTACATGAATTAGATAGGCTGACAACTCAATTGCATAAAGATTCGAGAGAGTTAAAAGACTTGAAAACTAGACTTCTTAGTCCGGAAACGAAAATAACATCAAAACACGACAGAGACATTGAAGCAAAAACCTTGGTGGAAGATGGTAATATTATTAACGAACAACTAAAAAGTATGTATTCAGGTGGTGAAAGTTGGGCAATAAATGACATGATGAAGAGTTTTGATGATTTTATTCTGAGTATGCCTAAAGAAAATATTATGAGAGAAAAGTCTCCATCAAGACTGTCACTTTCAGAAAATATGGCATCAGAAAGAACAATAGATTATTTACCCCCAACCTTGTCGCCCCGAAGAAAATTTGTACCTGAAAGAACTACAACAGAACCATATACAACTGTTACGGGTCGTTTAGCTTATAGTTCAGCGGTAGCTAATGCAGAAATTAATGCTGCAAAAGCATCAAAGTCTCCTAGTGCACTCTCAAGGGAACGTTTTGAATATAGCCCATCGTATCATGTCACCGAACCATCCAGGAAAGCTTATTACTCATCTAAAGGAACACAAGGTTTGACCGATATTTATAAAGGAACAGCTGATCAACATTCACCTTTATCAGTACATGAAATATATGATGAACCAACAGATAATAGATTAGATTTAAGCTATGAGGAAGGAGATAGAGCAAGAAAGTCGCCAAGTCCACCTCCACCAGCACCTCCTAATGGAGCGGAACTGTTCTCTGCTATCGAAAATAATAATGAGCTTTCTATAAATCAGGCTATGCTGTCTACGAGTGTTATTCAAGCAGATAATATGCGCCTGAGTCCAAGATCTCCTAAGTCACCAAAGACATCTCCTAAGCATGTGAAAAGAGACGCTGCAATTATTGTTGCCGCTAAATCTGATTCAGGACTATCCTCGATGAGTGGTTGGTCTAGCTTAGAAAAAAGTCCCGGGTCACCAAAGACAGGCAGAATCACTCATATTAGCCACGAAGGACATAAAATGAGGATGTCTTCACCTCAATCAACTCAAAAAATGCCTTACGAAGTTGATGGAAAGCCTTACTTAGAAACTTTAGTAGATTCCTATACATACGAGGAAAAAATTAATAGAAGAGAGTATAGTGCTAGGCAAATTGATAACTTCAAGGATACGAGCGGTATGGTAAATATATCAAAATTGCAAGATAAAGTAGACAACGGATTTTTGCAAAGTGATATTCCTTATTCAAATTTTAATCAGAATACTCTTAGCAATATTGGAGAATATTATTATGGAAATGATGCCCCATCAATTTATTCGGTAGCAGGAAATAGACAACCAATTTTTACCACTGTTTATAGTACGCCGAGAGGAATGTTATCTGAAGATAGAAATTTTTCTGAGTTATTAGATAGAAATGAAATTACGGAGCCAATGCCAAAACAACCAGTTGATTCGTTTCCACCAGAACCCAGTTATCATGCACAAACTGTTGTGATGCAATCAACAAATGCTGCTAGGAAACCACTTACTAGAGCTAACACAATGGGCCCGAGTGATGCTCATTTTTACCAAAACGGTTACAAAGTAAGTGGCCACCGTTCTGGATATCCGACTGGCAATTTAACTGATGCTTTATCATATTATCCTACATCAAGTAGGTATGACTTACCAAAGCGAGCATCAATAGAAGATCAACTCTCATGGCAAGGAGGTAGCAGATCCCCAACTAGCTCAATGGAAACATCTAGTTTAAAATCACATTCCCTAAATATATCTGAACGAAAACAGTTTCAAACTCAATTACAACAGGAATATTTTAAACAACAGCAGTATGATCAGCGTAACGGTAATGTAATGACTGAAGAAGCATATGATAAGCAAGCTGGGGATCATAATAAAATAAGAAAAGAGCAATACCTTGATTCAAGTGGAGTATTAGTAACAGAATCTGGATATGTTTCTATATCGTCAAATTTCATAGGCAAGTCGCAAGATAAACAAGCAAAAAAACCTAAACGAACGTCATCATTAAAATCCGCAATGTCTTCTATGAGTCACTGGTTACCTGATTTACATTTGCCTAAAAAGCATAGATCTCATTCTTTACCATCCGGAGTAGATTCGGTGGAAGAAGAGCGACAACAACAGCAACAAGAGAAATCATTGAAAGAAAGAATATTGTCAGCTCAGAGACGAAAAAAGAAATATCATTTAGTTGCATCAATGTCTGGCTTACTGCAAAAAGCTAGAAGAAAACACCAAGCTAGTCATCAATCATTATCAGATCCGGAAACATCTGAAACCGAATGGTCAGGCGGACGGTCCAGTGCTCAATCGGAAGACAGTGACAGTGTATTTTCGGATTCAACTCACGAAAATAACATGTTTGCAAAAGTGCCACCTAAACCTAAACAAAGGAAAAATAATAATCAAGAAATTATTGAACAACAACAATTGATTCAAGAATTACAACAACAAGACGTTGATTATCAGGATGAAGAATATGATGATGAATGTATTTTGGAAGAAAATGAGAAATATATATCTAATAATATACCAAGGGATAAAAGCGACGATATTGATTTTCATTTTGCTCGTATAAGTCAAATGAAAAAGGATAATATTAAAGAACTAGAAAAGCTTGATATTGATACGGATATTTCCAATATAGATCCTTTCGAAGATGATGATAAAGAAGATAATCAGTCACCTGCATCACTTTTTGCTACTGTAGGGGATGTTAAAAAAGCAGCTGCGGTTTCTGAAGATGGTTTAAGTGAAAATAATAAGTCATATAGTGGAAGTTCGCAAGAGTTTGCGGTATCAAGAGCTTTGGGAAAATACAGACTTCGAAAGTCTTCATCAGTATCAGATGAGCAATCAGATGAGCAAGCGGGCGACACGTCTCCACCTAAGCTTGAAATGACTTTGCAAGAAGAACCAACTCAAGATACGATAAATCAAAAAGAAAATAGGCAACGTAAAGCAAGCGCCCCTGAAATCGTTAGCAGCTTGGCACCTGAAGATTCTGGTATTTATCAAGAACGCAGTCCATCTATTCAAAGTAATAGATGTATTACTAATAAGTTCCAACCTCGACATCAACAAAGCTTGGAAATACCCAATAAACATGATGATGATGACAGTAGAAGCACGCATTCTTGGAGAAGCGGATCGAGAGTATCTTCAAGAAGACAAAGCACGGAAGATAGTATCGATTCAGAAGATGAATGGTATTGTTACGAATTAAGAAAATTAGAGGAAATGGAACATCAATCTCAATTAGAAGCGGAGAGAGAGCAAACTTTGGCAGAAGAACCAGAAATGGAGGAGCTTCTGACAAATGAGCCAGATGAAAATTTAAAAGAGAAAATGTCTTTCGTGCTTAGAGAACTTAAACTTAAGACTGCAACAGTCAAAACAAAATACGATGAGACATCGCCAAAAGAAAGTTGGAAAGACGTGACAACATTCCCAACAATTTCTGATAAGGGTGACGAAGAATTTCCTGAAAAAGAGTCAGATGACGACAAATCTTATGCCGATTCTGGTTCTGGAGAGACATCCGGTCCTGACAGCCCAGTTCAAAGTGGAGACGAGTTTGAAGATGATGATGAAATGCCGCAAAAACAACTTGAATCCCCACCAGCTGCAGAACCACCACCGCCAGCAGATGCTCCTGTTGGTAGTAAATGGAAACTTTTAAAAGCTTTGAAAGACCGAAAGGCTGAAGAGAAGTCGACAGAGGCACCAGCAACTGCAACAACGACGACTACTGAGAAGGACAAAGTTAGCGCAGGTGTAAGTTATCTTATGCAAAAATTTCACGAAATTAGAGTTAAGAGCTAAGTTACACGATAATCATTTATACAAATAAGGTAACCTTTATATATTCAATGGGAAATAAATACTCATGTTAGACAAACAATGCCGTTGCTACGTCATATAATCCGCTTCTCGTTTTAATACTTAATGAATGTATAAGAGTAGGAAATGGTATTTAATAATATTAGATTAATTAATTGAAGAGATCTTGCCCTATTTATAAAATTTATAAAAATAATTATACATTAAGAGCGAAAACAACTGGATTGAGCAAACGCCACAGAACTATAAGATGTGACAGAATAACCGTGGTTGTGATCTTGTATTTTTTACAACCAAATGCATTTATTCAGACTAAATCTACGTACGCCCTGTCTATTCGTATTTTTTGTCTACGCAGAGTGGTAGTGTAGGCACGTGTACCGAGACAGTCTTATCTCTTCTTTATAAGTGGCTACAGATGTGTTTCTGAGTCATCCACATCAAGAAGGATTTTATTCTTCTTGCAGACTAGGGGTTACCTACAATTATGTGACTATCAAAAATCAGGTTATAACAAAAATGTTACAATCTGTTTACTGGAAACTGTTCCGGATAGTGCATGTGAACTTTTCATGCCTATATAGTATTACTAAAGGAGCTTATGCACCACTCGATTGAAGACTTCGGCGAGCAATTTTCAAATGAACACTTACCTTATTTCCTCGTTTGATATTTTTATTGATTGCTCGTCTTTATACGACTTTTTATAATTTGTTAATATTTTAAACCTACATGTATTTAGTGTTAAATACACAATCTTTTAGAATAAGAGTTACATTATGGTATAATACAATGCATACTTTTAACGATTCCATACAACTAACTGATCAGTATTGACGTTGTTTCTATTTGATTATGGCAATAACTAGATATAAATACAATAGACAAATAACATTTTATTAAATTATATACATCCGTAATATTGTGTTTTATATATATACCTACAGCTATAGGATTACAGAAGAGAACGGTTATGTGTTTCGAGGTAAATAGGTTTTATGTTAGTTGAGAATGGGCCTCGATGAGAACATGTAATAAGTAGCTTTGTTCAGTATTAGCGTTACTTCTAAATATATATAAGTTAGCTATTCAGTGCTAAGCGCTATTCGATGAAACTAAACCATTTCATACGCTGTGTAACGGCTCGGAGAATACAAATGTACAAAATCATATGCCGTCATATCATTTCATATCACGAATCACAGAATCGTTTGTTTTACGATCGACCGTAGCAAATTGTTCATAATAAATGAAAATATATTTAATGAGTCATTTTGAAACTTCGAAGCACTAAATTAAAGGAATGGTTACCTATGTATTTAATATGCGTATCGTATCGTACTGCTTTTAATGTTTAAAAAATAACTTTATATATTTATACTAATAACGATGTAGGTTTTCATGTATTGAGATTTATATATACATAATTACATATGTCCATTATGAATAATCGATGACGTCACATTACACTCAAACATATTTACGCTCATGACACTCGTATAATCAAAATCATGCGAGAATGAAATCTTTCAATGATCTTCGAGCTCGTGATTCGTCATATAATGTACTTTAATGAAACTTTATTGTAATCTAGAAAGCAAGTAGGCTTTATCTAGTACTATACACATATGATAAAAGAATTAGCTGGCACTTGATGTAACATGTTATACGTAGATGATAGATAACGAATAGTACATTTGTATGGACAAAATGAGAAACGTTTTAAATATCATAATCGTACAATTACTAAAATTTAAGCTTTCGATTAAATATTACTAACATTAATACGGGACGTATACGAGCCCCAGTAAGCCTAAGACATTTGCCTAATTTCCGACGAAAGATCCAAACGTATTAATGATATTTCATAAATGGGTTGAATTGCAGTGGACAGGACATTATATACATATATGTAATGTATTTAAGGAGTTTGCAGATGGCTAATGAAATTGCGCTTTAATCGTCACCTTGAGGCATATGTAGTCTACGGAGTTTTTATTGAATTAGTTGGGTCTGGTACTCTGTCACCAACTTTGTCGCCGGCGATAGGACAATTCTCTATATGTAATTGACAACAGTCGCACACAAATAAATTCTAACATCGCTCGCTACTTATATAAGACGCTATAAAACCGCGAAGTTAACAGTCTGCCGATAACTAAATAAATGCTTTAAATCTCTGATTAATATATACAATATTATTATTCAAACTTATTGTTATAATATAAGAAATATCATAATATTGTTTACACAATATTAATTCTCCACTTGTAGCATTTATTAGATGATAGTCGTATATACTTACATATATAAATGTTATTGCATTTCGATAAATTTTTCCGTATTAACGTTCAGTATTATGACCTTGTTACATAACAATGATAAAGCTATAAAAGATATTGGTACCTATATCATCATTTTTGATACCGTGGCAAGATACATTTTGACTTTTTAACCTTTATTTTACTTTGAAAGTTGAAAATATTTTTGAAATATACGTGCAGTAAAAAATCAAAAGTTCCATTAAAAACTATTGTTCTATTGTGTGTTTTTAAATTGAAACAGCGATTGCTTAGAGTTTTTTTTGTTTGTTTTCAATAATTATTTCCATGAAAAATTATAGAATTTACGGTAAAAAATTGTATCGTAAAATATGTGTCATTTTAAAATATTCAGTTACCGAATAATAAATTAATATTAAAGCGATGATTGATAATACCCCAAAAATATTAATTATAATATACATAGATGAATTCCCTCTCATATGACACTAACTAATAAATATATCTACTACTTATACTGTGCTGTGGGATGTCATTGCAGACTTTTGTGCATACTTATTTTCAAGAAATCTATTGTATAGTCTTCTTTACCGAATACACTTCTTTGTGGTAAATTTTCCGCATTCATGAAAACTTACATAAACTGTCCGACACGGATACGCCAAACAAAGCATAATATGAATATTTTATTTCCATTTTTAAAATGGCATATGGAACTTCCGTCGCCTACTTTTTCACTTTCGACGCTGAGAGTTTTCAACTGAGGGTTTTCAACCATATTATTCGAACGTGTTGATAATACAACGACTGCCAGTATTTTTAACGACGATGATAACATTTATCGTTATTCCATTATATGAAATTGAAGAATTAAATTTATCGAAATGCAAAAGTTTAAATGTGTTGTTATTATACATCTGTTGTTACGTTTATTATTAAATAAATGTTAGCTTTTAGTTTTTTTTTATTTTTTGTTATTAATTGTTGTTTTTTGTTTTATTTTTAGAATGGATCCGGCGGTTTCAACGAACAGGGCGGACGGGGAAATGGGTATGTGGAATTTAATGGGAATTATTGTGGTACATAACTGTATAAGCATGTGCGTTACTTTTCTTGGACTATGATGAATAATAATAAAATGTGTTTATAGGCATCCCGGAGACAATCCATTTTATAGCAACATCGACAGCATGCCCGACATCCGGCCTAGGAGGAAGTCAATCCCACTCGTCTCTGAGCTTGTAAGTAACGCTCAAATTTACTTGATACCATTTGATTACTCGTAAACAATTCGAGTTAGCTACTTTTCTTATCAGGCCGGTTTCAATTGACTATCTTATGTTATGGGAACGTGAAAAAGGTACAGGTTCAATTCAATGGAAAGCTTAGAATATAAAAATGTATAGAACTCGCAGTTTAAAAAAAAATCTCCATATCGGTACACCGTTTTAGCGTTCTTTAAATGTGTATATTTTTATAATAAAAAATCTCAGCTCAATGACAAGGCAGCTATGTACTTGGCTCGTTGAGTAGAGTTGATAAATATGTACTTTGGAGTCGCCTTCTATATATTTCTTATATTCTAAGTAGAAAGGTAGATATTTGAAACTGGTCCTTGATGTTGAAAGCTCGACGTATGCTTCCTGAAGCTTAGTAACATTAGGCGCGTAATAAATGTTTTCTTCTCAACGAAATGTTTCCATATTGTGCCTTTATTTCTTGGACAATATGTGGGAGGTACTTTTAAAGAAGATAAATACGATTTGGTTTAAAAAATTCGACCTAATTCCCATTATATTTTATAGTCTATCAATTTCTATTAAATGTATTGAAATGGTGAAGTGAAGTATTCCACAAAATCAGTTGTGAAATGCTCGATATACTGTTATGACGAATACTTTGTCTTCGATATTTGATTAACCGTATTAAAACATTTATTAATTTAACATTTCATTGAATAGTATACGAACTTTATAGTTCATTTTCCAATTAGTCATACTTTCCCACATTTTGTCCGAACTTGGTGGATACTGTAAGGACTTTATAAAAGTCTATATTAAACCTTCTGTCTTCTTTGATGTGTTTATGTTACCTTATTTATTCTCTGTCCTTTCTACCTATGTAGGTTTTCTACCTACCCGTAAATGTAGAGGTTCCGATTCCCAACAGACCCGGGACCTAAAACACTTTAGGGGTCACCCAAACCTCAATAATAGACGTAGACAACCACTGTGAAGTGTTACTGATACCTGATGAAAATTAATTATCTCATTGCATTTCCCTTAAACCACGGACTCGCAGGTTCTCAAGGTATTTCTCTCCCAATAACACTATCTTTCTATGCATGTTTTGTTTAAAGCAAATAGTTAACTGCTTTTGATATTATGCAATAAATTGATATTTTGTCGATTACGTTCTTCGCACTAAATGCGATGGCATGCCGTTTATAAAAATAGTTTGTAAAATAGAAATAATTATATATATTGTTACGTCATCTCGGCCTTTGCATGATTCTGCTGTTGTTATTGTCTATAACATTTGTGTTCCAATTGATGAATTCGTTTATTTGCATTATACAATTATAGGCGTTAATTAAGGTCGATTAAAATTTACCGCTTTGCACGTGCTTCGTTAATCAAGTTAAATAAATTCCGAGGCATATGTTCATAATGTAACAGCAGCCCCCATACAGGTTACATTATTTTAGATAGGTATGTTACCGATTCAGGTTGGTTTTTAAAACTTAGTACTTTGGTCGCACAAATCGGATAGATTAAATTTCAATAGAAGAACATCGCAATGAAATCGTACCAATACTTTTAAAATGGCGGTAACATACATTTTGGGTGTCGGCCAAATATCAAATATTTTGGTTAAAATAATTTTATTTTATTATTTGTACATACCTTTAACTTGTGAAAAATAGTTACTATGAATAAAATAGGTATCTTGATCAGACGTACTGCAATACAAAAATGTATGGAAATTCGTGAAAACTGTCTTACCACGTGACGTTGCCGCCATTTTGATTGCCATGAAGAATATTGTCCATTGTTACCATACTTATTTAGTATTTTTAACACACATTATTAACATGTCACGCACACAGTATACAATTATTTTATACTGTTTCCTAAGAAATTAGGATAATTTAAATGAATTGCACATTGTGCATTAGGAAAGTGTAGATGAATTTGAAATTTTACTAACAATATAAAAAGCTTGAAAAGCAGCTAATAAAGGCATGTGTAGAGGAATACTATATTAGAGAATTTACTCTTTGCGAGTGATCTGGCTAAATACAAGTTTCTCTACTTCGTAGCATTATAAGCTGATTAAAGTTATAAGATGTTGAAGAATTTTATTAAGTTTAATTTTTTACTTTCGCTTTCTACAATGTTTTTTATATTGTCTTTGTACTGTTTAGACCATGGCAGCTACCAAACGGAATGCAGGTTTGACATCAGCAGTACACCGGGCCACGTTGAATGACGAAGAATTGGTAAGTTCAACATATTCATTTCACCATACCAGTAATCATTCCGTAAATGCTGTTGAGACACTAAAGCTGTAATTACAGATTCATTAACTTATTGTTGCGTGTTAGTTGGTATTGCAAAACCTTAATATACATTCATATGTAAGAACATTTTTTTGCAAGTCATAGTTTTCGATTTCACATGTCATTCTAAGTAAGGTAGTGTCACATGTCGTTGTTTATATATCTGAAATCAGCTACACAAAATCAACTAACAAGAAATCGATTTTGTATACCTACTTATAGCATTATTCTAAATATTAAATATGTGATGCAATATATTTTATAATTCTTATATAATGATTAGTAGCATCCACAAATCGTTTTATGTGAAATCTACATTTCTACGTTAAAAATCAAGATATCACATTGTGTCACTTTCCATTATATTTTCAAACTTCAATATTTGAGTAGTATATAATACTGCATCGAAAGTGACATGTGAATCAGTATATATAAAAAAGATTTTATTGCTCTTAGTATTCTACTAAGCCTGGATTTTTCCAGGCATCATTTAAATCACACCAATAACTAATATTAATAAAAAGGGGTTCCGTATGAAAACAGTTGTCATTGCCAATATATCATACATCTAATATATGTAATTGCAATATACACGGTAAATAAATCATAATTTATTCTGTACTGCTCAGGAAAAGATGTGTTTCAGAAAATGCACGTGTACAAGAAGACATTGCAAGCTCTCATTTACCCCATATCATCAACTACGCCGCACAACTTCGTCCTATGGACGGCCACCTCGCCCACGTACTGCTACGAGTGCGAAGGACTGCTGTGGGGTATAGCCAGGCAAGGGGTTAGGTGTACAGAGTGTGGTGTGAAATGCCACGAGAAATGCAAGGATTTGCTCAACGCCGACTGTCTACAGAGTAAGTATTGCTTGATGATGACTCGTGTCGATTTATTGGTAGGAATTGGTTTTATTTCTATCTTCTTATCGTTTTATTTCTATCTTCTTATCGTTTTATTTCTATCTTCTTATCGTCTTTTCGTATGATGCAACTGCAATAAAATTTTATAAATTACGACTTGGCTATTTATCGAATGGACCGAGGCTTTTTTATATTAAATTCATTGAAGATTATAAAACCAGTTCTTACTCCTATTGAAATTGATTATTACTATCATTAATAACAAATTTATGATGTCACTTTTCATATAGGCTTACTAAAATTATCAATAATTAAATAATAATTCATAAAACAAATACCAATAAATGTGTCATGAATTTGTTAAATATTTTTTAAATTACTTTTTTTTTTCAAAAAAAAATTCTAAATGTTCGTTGTGTGAAAAAAAAGATCGTTACTTCATAAAGTTCTAAAGCCTGCATCGAATGAGGTCGTAATGTTCGCTGCGAGCCACCAAGCGCCATCCGCCCTTATTAAACTCGAGTAGAGTCAAGTATCCCCTGGAATAGGTCGCTCATTGTAGACAAGATCTTTGTTGCACGACGCTACTCCGAACAAAATCATATTCAGTACATTATTACCCAGAATTAATATTCTATTAGCAAAATACAAGATATTATAATGTATAACAGAAATAAAGTTTATAATATTGATTCTACCTACTCGTATTTTCGTCGTATGAAATTGAATTTTTAAATTTTAACTTGAATAAAATCAAGTCTTATTAATTGTTCAATCAAATATAGGTTTCCAATTTAACAAATGTAGAGCGTAAATACAGAAAATATCCGATACCGTACCGAGCCGATACCGTTAATAGCAGATAAAATATGTATCATTTTTTTCTCATGAAAAGTGTACACAATAGTTACGGGTCGAATAGTTTGAGAAAGCTCAGAATATGCGAGAATCTTATACGCTGAAAACTCTTTGGCTCCGCATTTAGTAAAGCTCTCTAGTTTCGTCTGCAGCATAATTACAAGCCACGTAATTAGGCTTTACAGGAGCAACGCGTCATTAGACCAGATTTCAATTCTTTTTCTTGTGCAATTGTACAAATTGCACTTAATGAATGATGTATTTCACATCTACACTAAATTATAACATAGCTTATACGCTGAATATATTAGTTTTACAATCAACAGGATGAATATTGTTGAATTTGATTGAAAAATTATTATTGTTTTTAATATGTATTTTGTAATGTATTTGGAGCTGTAATTTCTTAATCGCGACTATACAAATCATTTTGACTCTTTAGCCAATCTGCATTATAATTAAATTGAATTAATTATTTATGCATTCGATCACCTTTTGATATAAATTAATGAAGAATAAAAAAGTATGCGTTTTGGAAAATAAATGAATGTGGAATAAATAAATGAAGAAAATAAAAAAAAATAAGTATATGTCTACATTAATAATTCAATCAATTTGAGCGTTATAACTTTCTTAAGAATGGCACAGAATAATTTAAGAGTATAATTTTACCACGATACCGCTTCGAAGATTGTTAATTTCATTCGGTCACCTTACACTTGCGATCATTGAACTATATGAAGTACCGATCTTGGACCCTGAAGCTAATCGTGGCCCCTGAGCTTGTTCTCCCCAAGTGTTAGTTTTAGCCCTCTATGTGACAGCTATGGAAAGGTAAACAATATGTCCAATTATCGTCGTAGCAAATCCTTAGTCCGATTTATGTATATGCATGAGTAAAATATTGCATGACGATCGTACGATATATACAGCCACGTTTCTGGTGAAGCCATTTGTCGGCTCGTAGTATTTATGCGGTGATGTATTTATTTATCGTTTGCAAACATGTATGTATACAACATCGCATTGACTATCGGCGCTGATAACCGGATTCCGAACGCTGAAACCGAACATAGTCACTTCATACGGCTATATCATTAGTGAAAACAAAAAATCAACCCTAGCGACCTCAGTAGGATATCACATGGAACCACGCTGATAATCAAGAGACATTAAAACTTTGTTTGTTTCCTCTCCGTTATCTTTTTTCACCTTTGTGTTCCTTTATTTGACCGTTACTGACCTCATATAATAAGCATGGTATTGATCCTTCCAAACGAACGAACCCGCTTCATCGGTGTGCATGGCTATTGGTACGAATGAAAAAAAAAAACCTAAATGTTTTCTAAATTTAAAATTCCTTTGATTCGAATTTAGAATCACGTTTGCACTCTCACAAGGCGAGCAGTCGGATACTAAATTTAAATGTGGATAACTTGTTCTATTGTTTTATATGAAAATATCGACTGCGCGCTGTTTCCATACCGAAATCTACACTTTAAAAGCGTCTTATATATACCTATATGTTTTATATGTTTATACTAAAGTTACTTCAATATTATTCCTATTAATTTAAATATCTTGATGTATTTGTGTTCTAACAAAATACAAATTACTTCCGATCGATCATTAAATTCGCTTTCTGTTACAAAGCTTTGCTTTAATTATATAGGTGTTGGATTTATACATATTTATATTCTGGTTCAATGCTTTCTTTTGTATTTTACATTATTGTATATTGTGTTTTTAAAAATCAATTATACAAATTGATATCAATCTCGGTGTTGTATGTTTTTAAAGTGTAGATGGTCTGATCACGTAGGTAGGGTAGGGTTTCCGGTCCCATCACTGTATGATCCCTACGGTCGCCCCGCCCAGCGCCAATAATTGTGAAGGCCCTTGTGAAATTTGTTGTGTACTCTTCTTTACCTTACTTTACATTTCACACTATCTTACACACCGCTCTTCTAACAACGCCTGAAGCTTAGAACCACGTGCGCCCCAACAGAACTGATCGAGCAGTCACAGGTGCCTGTTAGAAAATGTGTGCACGCCAACCAGTGTCCGTCTGTCCACTTCGGTATTATATGTGGTCTTAGTTTAATTTCTTACTTGTTTTTAATTTAGATTATCGCGTTTCTGTGTTTATTTCTATCGTTATTCCTATGTTTGACTTCTTGACCCCTTAATAAAATCTATAAACGCTCGGAGAGCTAAATGGAAATTTAAATGTCAGCAGGCTGTATAACGCTAGTCGTATGAACGCTACGAATAATACTGTCATACATATAAATACAGAAGGGTTGTTCGAATGGTGTCGAAAGTAATTCACTTTGTTTAAAATGGATTTTTATTTCAAACAGATGGAGAGGAGTATTGTAATGTGGAAATAGCTTTGGGATATCAATATATTTCTTGTAGCGGCTTCGTGTTCGGGTCTGCCCCGGCTGGCGCCGCTCGGAGTGAACGACCTTATCAGATCCGACGGTTAGGTTTCGATCGATTTGCTTTTGTTTCATAATGTTGGTATCTGGTGGGGTTGTAGCTTGCGAGTGGTCGTGGCAGGCCTGAACGCGGGGCGGGGGGGCCTACCCGGCGCATCCCGCGGCTTACAAGAACTACGTTGGCACCGCCTGAGCAGTGTGTTTCGCAGGGGCCGCTGAGAAATCGTCTAAACACGGCGCCGAGGACAAGGCCAACTCCATAATCACGGCCATGAAAGAAAGAATGAAACAACGGGAAAGGGACAAACCGGAAATATTCGAGCTTATCAGGTATAGGCATCTTTTAATGTCATCAACTTAATTGTCGTTGCTTATTCATTAACGCTGTCATTCATCGATAAAACAATATATAACTTTTGATGAACGACCCAATACTAATGTCACATATTCGTAGAATATACATTCTGTAGTTTACTTAACCCATATTTAGACATAACAAACACCATTAACATTTGTTCCAATTTCAGAAAGCTTTTTATATTTATTGAACAAGTTGAATGGTAATCGAAAAGGTACAGAAATTTAATAATTAGTAGTCGAGTTATTATAATTAATAAAACTCTATTAATATTGACGAGTGGAAGTTTGATGCATATTAATGTGTAACAGACGCGTGTTCGGCATCGAGGGGGAGGGGCATTCGGCACACATGAGCACCGTGAAGCAGTCGGTGCTGGATGGCACGTCCAAATGGAGCGCGAAGATCGCCATTACAGGTTCGATGATGTGTCGACAATAACCGTTCCTCCACAGATCACGACGCGACGTTATATAACTGACGTGCTCTGCAGTCCGCGAGGCTCCAGCTGGGAATCCAACGAATGCACGACACTAAATAGTTTCCTGTCTTTCGTTTCATGTGGCGGCCAGGCGGACTTTTAGCGTCGACCCCGACACTCACATAGACACCCTCGAACAGGCGAAGCAGGTCACTATCGAGGGCACCTCGAAATGGTCCTGCAAAATCGCCATTACAGGTTTGCTGTGGTCTTTTGCGGCTACGAACCGCACGCTCGCAGATTTGGCTCTATTAGACCAACTATTCGCCTGACTTCTATGAACTCTTAATTGAAATCTGCTAAAACTTCTTTTTAATGTGTCCTGACGCGTCGTGTTAAAAAATCTTTACAAATATCACATACCGTGATATAACAAGTGTTAAAATTTGTTCTCTGAGCGTAAAAGTTAATGATCGAGCTACGACCCATTCGTAAAATTTGTGCCGGTAGTAGGCAAATGTTGCGTAGTTATTTTTGAGTCATTCTAGTAAGGTAAACGAATTTGCATAGCATACGCCGTCATCGTAGACTTTGCGTAAACATATAAAATGAGTTTTCAATGATATTATGTTTAATTGTACATGAAGTATCTGTGCACGTTACTAAAAGAAAACTAGACATCGTAACCTGCTCAGGTACTTGAAACGTAAGTTTTTGCGTTAGAGATATTGACGTATGTACATACATAGTAGAATCATTTTAGCCAGTATTTATAAAACGATAATTTCATCGCGTGACCGTAGCCATCGTACGCTCTTAGAGATAACATGTTTCAATTGTTTTTAGCAGATTTCAACCACATTCTATGCAACCTTACTTCAACTACTAACCCAGTCCATTCACGGTCGAATCGCACCGCCTGATACTCACCGAACAACGAAACATACTTAGCTTGTTTTGTTTACAAACACTGAGGAAATTCCACGAATCACTACATTCTGTGTGACTGTACAACATTATTATTATGTTTTTTTTTTACAAAAAAATTTCTACAGATATATATGCACACGATATAAACTTTCCATGTCGACACAAACTCACAAACAGAAAAACCACTACAGGTTTATTATTGTAGTTGAACCACTGAGAGCACGATGGCTCGATATTGCCACAGATATGCATGAGAATCACGAAATAACATTTAACTTTTATATCACTACAGAACTCGTACTGTGATGCAATAACATAAAGTTTGATCATAACTTATTTAATATTTCAGATTGAACTAGAAACCTACTTGAGTAGATTGTTTGGTTTTGTTTTGTTTTTTCGAAATAAATAGATGAATGCGTTTTTGAATTTAGAAAAAAAAAACAAGCAGCATGCAGGACGATAAGCCCAAAAACTTTAAGGAACATCCCGTCTTTCCTGTCACTCTTTCACTTCTTATAATAATTTCCGATTCGTGAAAATTCCGAAACAATTAGATGTCATACCCGAGCATATTTTTACACTTGTCTCTAACTATCTTCTTGGACGAAGTTTGCATTAGAATTTGCGATAATGTAGTCGCTATGTCAATATGTTTTAGAAATCGAGTTTGGTCATACATAGAATATGAACTTGGTAGATTTGAAGCTAGCGTCTTCTCCACGACCCCGCCTGTTCTGATCACAGGTAATCCGTTCTTAGTCAACCAACAGGTTTATTCTACAGTCGACGACGGCAGTGCCAACGTGATGCGGTAAGGTAAAATATAAGGTAAGTGCGAGTTTCGACTGAGGCATATTAGGGTATACTAAACTATATTCGCTTAGTAAAATAAATGCAGTAATGTAGGCAGAAAAACATAATCGGATTAAATGTGGAAATAAATAAATCAGTTGAAGTAAAAATTGTGTAATTAAAGCTTTACGTATTAAATCTGCTGATAATTTTGTTAAGGTATATTGTTGGTAGGTACGTTGAAGGAAAACCGAGTCATTATTACATTCATCGTATGTATCTGGCTTTATTGGAGCGTAACTTAGAAGAATAAAAGTATTCGCTTAATATTTATTTCTAGTTTTTAACAAGTCGTATTGACTTGCAAACGGGTCGCCGGACAGAAAGATTGTTGAATTTTATTCTTTCTCTGTATTTTTCGTATAAAAGTGTAACTTGAACTATTAATTTTTTTCTTTGAAGCAAAAATATATTTTTGGTAAGAAAATTTGAATTGGTTATTGCGTATCGAATAACTTTTCAAAGTTAGAAATACTCTTTATAAAATATATCGCCTTTTTCCTTTTTTTATTAAAATAATATTACCTGTATAATAATTAAGATTATAAATACATTGTTATATCATATTAATATATGTATTTCTTACACTTTTTTAAATTAAGATATATTGAAATAAAATGTATAAACTTTTAATTAAAATGATGACAATTTTGTAATAGTATGTATTGAGATATTTTTCAAAAGAAGAGGGATTATATTCAGTTACGTCAAATTAAAATGGCCCTCCTCGGGCAGTTATCTGTGCGCAAGGGCTGATCGCGAAGGACAAAAGCGGTACATCGGACCCCTACGTGACTGTTCAAGTCAGCAAGGTCAAGAAACGCACGCGCACGATGCCTCAGGAACTGAACCCGGTGTGGAATGAAAAGTTTTACTTGTAAGTGGTTTTCACTAATACAAGTACTCTTAATGAACTCAATTAAGGGTACCGCTTCTCCATTGATTTATATCCTAGAAATAAATGCTTACCCATATTATACATTGTACAAACTTATAATATATCTGTAAAATATCTGATAATCATTATAATTACAGCAAAATGCTAAGACTTAATGAAGGCTGGTATAAAATAATAAGGCTTCACACTCACAACCTCATACTTGGGTGCCTGTCGTGCATAACGAATACGCGTATCCAGAAATCTATATTTATTATTCATATACATATCTACCTAAACCTGAAATAATCTATCGGAAGATAATATTATATAATTTTTGTAACAAATAGATCGATAAGAAACTGACGTTATGAGTAAAGTTAAAAGAATTCCAGCACTTACCTATCGGTAAGATTTAAAGCCAGCGGTATTGTAAAAATTGATGATTTTCTTTTCTTATAGCGAATGCCATAACTCTTCTGATCGGATCAAAGTACGAGTGTGGGATGAAGATAACGACTTAAAGTCCAAACTTCGGCAGAAATTGACGAGGGAGTCAGACGACTTCTTGGGTCAAACGATCATCGAGGTATACAATAAAAATGCTAATATCTCAAACTTAAAACGTCCCTAATATCAAGGTACTGCTATTAGTCGGTGCAAAAACCATTCCCCAAAGCAATTTAACCATCTCTCTCAATCATTTTTAATATCAATTTCGCCCCTAAATGGAACGAGGTGAAATGTATTATATTACAATTTTTATTCATATTTCTAAAAATGATTGAAAAGTGTCGTTAAATTTCATAGGCTATTCATTTAAAATGATTAAATCGCTAAGAAATATATTAACAATGGAAAAACAGATTTTTTTTAATACATATTTTCTGATAAAATTTACGTCAACCGATACATCATGTTGAAGACTTATTTACAGGGCGCGGTAGTACGGAGATTTTAGTTCATCCATCAACTTTTGGTCAGTCCGACATCACAAGACCTTGATATTAACTGTTAAAGAACTACGATATGAAATAGGAGTACCTATGCTCAAACAGTATTTAGGATTTTCTCCTACCATTGAATAAGTACGTGTGAATTTTAGATGATAACAAAACATCGTAATTAACATCAACAATTTTTTTTCGACTGTTGGACACTCTCAGAATGAAAACAGTAGAAAAAATCATAGTCTACCACACTGGCCAAATGCGGGTCAGCAAATAGAAACACATAATTATATTTTTCAATCTGAAAATACTGATAGACGTTGAATTAAACAACTCATTATTTTACAGTGTCCCTTCCTCATAATACAAAAATATCTATTTACATTAATACATAAATATGTATATGTGGCTTTTTAGCTATCTTGTTGCCATAAAAAAGACTCTCTTCGAACCTAGTTTCGGACTAAACAGGCGTGTGTAGAGATGTCCTGGTATATCATTATTATTATTGTATTATTT
Organism: Parelbella ahira ahira; assembly: GCA_018244795.1. Taxonomy (NCBI): domain Eukaryota; kingdom Metazoa; phylum Arthropoda; class Insecta; order Lepidoptera; family Hesperiidae; genus Parelbella; species Parelbella ahira. The sequence goes on from DWME01000680.1 coordinate 19,280, forward strand.
TGTCTAGGTACGAACACTATCAGGAGAGATGGACGTGTGGTACAATTTGGAGAAGAGAACGGACAAATCAGCAGTATCTGGCGCCATCAGGCTGCACATCAACGTGGAGATCAAGGGCGAGGAGAAGGTGGCACCGTACCATGTCCAGGTAAGTGGGTTATTTTAAACCAGGTTGTTCATGTTAATATGCAGAAGAATTGAAACTAAACCCATTGTTATGATGATAAATACTTTAATAGGCGGACATTTTAGAGGCGGAGATGTTTTTTTGGATAAGTATAACTGTACACGATATACCTAATGTTCTATGAAAACTATTTGCGAATAAGTATTTACTTATTATAAGTTTCACGACAACATTCCAACTAACGAATTGCCTTATAAATTTACCTGTGATATCTACGTTATAGGCAACAACAATCTACTTGGTCATTTATAGTCAATATTAATAGTGATTCAGGTTTTGTGTGTTTTATAAAGAACCATTTCGAATTAGAAAATTCACATATATCAATTCACAATTCACATTTGCTTATTCATGGAAAGAAAATAACGAATGTAATTTAAACAAAAAACATTTTACGTTCGCGTCGACTATTTTAATTCAAGTCATTATGCGACCCACCTTCCTTTCAACGCTCGAAGGTAAGCTCGGTTAATAAGATTAAACGCGGCGCTAACGACAATGGAATGACGGTGACGATTCATTTCGCGCTGAACTCACAGTACGAAACACCTGGCGACCTTCAGCTGTTTCACACGCTTTTAGTTTTTCAACGTCTTGCCATTTCCGTATGGTGGGCTCAACAGGTCGAAAGATGTTGGCACAACGCCCTCTGGACAGCCGCCAACACCAGTAATTACCATATTGTTCAACGCAATTACTTCATGGAACTAACAACTTGTAGCTTACGTTAGTATGTGGACACGGAATGTGGGCTGCGGGTCGAATTTCGAGGGTGTATTTTGTTTTGTCTTGTATGAATGAAATTTTGCAAGTGGGTTGCAAATGACTTCTAAGTAGGTAGTGCTGTGAGTTTATATTCTGAAATAAAAGATATTATACATACTTGCAATGCATAACTGACACAACTCATCATACCGATATGTTATGCAAAGGGCATGGGAGGTGGATTCCTTGCCGCGTACACACATGAATGATGAGTTTATTAGCAATTTTTTACAGCATTTGCATCGGTGATCCGATTACTTTTCATCCCTAATCCTTGGATTGAATTGGAAACCCCTTGGGGTTTGACGTGATTTTTATTATTCAAGCAATTGCCAACTATTGGCACTTATCCTTAGATTACAGATCTAAACGGATATAGGCAGTTAGAAATCGTATTATTACATTGAATATATGTAGGCAATTTTCTACTTTTTTATTGGAATATGTATTAATAAAATTTCAGGCTGTGTACCAAATTGTATTAGCCGAATTCATGAAAGACTACGAATCGAAACAATTCAATCACAGTTATGAAATTTCAAAATCTTTAAATTCTTAGTAAGACGCTATTTTCATGTTATGTAAACACTTTAATTTAATCGTATCCAATGTCAACGTTACACCTACGTATGTATAATCAGATCTCGACGAATTATATTAGACTTCAGATCCTGAGGGATAATCCACAAGATTGAAAAAGCCAAATCCACGATATAATTCCCTTGACACGAGTTGCTGACTGAACGCCTTTTCAATTTCACGCATCGGCAAAGTGAAATATCGCGGTACTTCTAAAAACGCGCTAGAAGACGTCTCTCTGTCTCTCTCTACCTCTCTTTGTCTGCGGTTGGCACGGTCTGTCCCAATGTCACTCCAACCTTTTCCCGCGAGTGACTGCGTTTGTAATGTTAATAGTTTGACAACTGTCATTCAGATTGTAATTCCTCAGCAGGTGTTTTTATAGGATTCCATTGGAGTAGGACTTGACAAGGATGTGGATTAAATTCTTTGGCGTGTACCTTACTAGATTAATAAAATTTGGAAGGTACGCGAGTAATAGACGAGTTCTTATAAATTCTGTAATGACGATATACCTGAATTTGCAACACAGAGACTAATAACACAGAAAAATTCTCTAGGACAAAATATTTTTTTATTTCATTGCTAGTTGTGTTATTTGTTAAATAAAACCCAGAATGATTGACTTTACTTTATTTGGTATTTAAAATAAGTTTCATATGCATAATACGGGTAATAAAAAAAAACACTATCAATGGTTATAACAAATTTTTGCTCTTTTGAATAAAAAAGGATCAGAGAGAAAACTTGTACCTACATTACAAATATTTATACTCTTAAGTTGAACTCTTCCAAACTAAGTTATCACCGCAAATGAAAATAACTTCAAATGAAAACAAAGTTTTATGTTTTTCGCATAAAATAACATTCAAAAATACTGCTAATAATACAAGTTTGAAGGATAAATTTATTAAGAATTCGGTATTAGCCCGGGACCGTCCAGACTTCGGGCGCTGTTAGGACCAACCGAAGCGCTATAAGCCCCAATGTTTAGCAGCTGAATCGTTCCTTATTCCATTAATTTATATTACTTTAATAATTTATTACGATCCCGTTCTGTTTCAATTTGAACGAATAATTACGATTTTCAATTTAATATTAATTGCACGGAGAACATTTATAAAGCAATACTAGTAAAATTAACGCAGAGTTGCAAGATAAATGAGAAACAAAGTGTAAATTTAATTATGAAAATATAACCATTATACGTAAAACTCAAGCGGTCTAAAACCTTGAATTTTTAATTATCACGCTTGTGGAGAAGTAACTCGCTAACTGAGATGGCATTTGTTAATTAAAATGTATACCTTTTATTCTTCTTTTATGACAATCATTGTGAATAAAACATGATAAAATTACATTTGTCTGACATCTATTTTTTTGTACTACTCTTGAGAACTGAAATAGAAATTGATGACTAAGGCGTGATTAACACGGACTTGAAAGTGGATCAGACCGATATAAGCAATGTTCCGTAAATCATTATCATCACCAGCCATCTCGTCCCGGGCCTTCTGAATCCAGCAGCATCCCACTGTCTTCTTCAGATCGTCAGTAAAAGTATATTAAATTCCCGGTAGGTTTGTCTTACGCGTGATATATTTTTTGGTACTGAATATTTGTAATCGAGGTTACGAGTGGATGAACTCTTCTCTACTTATTTGTCATACGCTGTATATGAAAATTTGAAAATCGAACTATCCCAACTTTTATAACAGCTGTATTAATGATATCTTCTATATTGTTTGGTTCTCGTTATGTGACATTGTAATAATAAATATCATTCAAACTCATATATCTTCCATATGTTCCAGCATGTTCGAATTAAATTGAGCTTCAATTGTGCTTATCAAAAAATGTACTTAGACTACTCTTTAACGCTTTCGTTGTGTGTTTAATAGTGTTGCCACAATTTATGTATATGCATTGAGGTTTATCGTTTAATATGCCCTTCTTCTAAGTGAATGTGTCTAGGATTCGATTAATGCATTTTTATGCACCCTTCCTAAGCAGATATTATTACGTTGTACCAGCGTTTCATACACTTTGGTATAGATACGTTAATAAATTTATTTACAATAAGCTTAAAACTAAATAACAATTCTTACTAAAGTACTTCATGTTTAAATTAATCCGAGAAACATTCTAAAAGAGAATAATCAATTTTAAAAAGGCTAACGCCACAAGTGTAATGTTAATTGAATAGTATTTCATTTACGTCCAACCTTTAGATAACAGCCTAATATTATTGAGATCGTTGTAGGTTTGTTATAACGTTCATTATGGATATTTATATACCTTATTATGAATAAAAACATTTGAATTTGTTGATATACTGCAATATATTATACAAAGTTTCAGTTTAGTTGCTTTAGTGCGGTAGAAACACAAAGTGTCACTATTAGGATTATGCAAGATTTATCTTTAAACTATCCAGTCACACTAAATTGTGTAACCCACATATATCTGAAAACGAAGTTGTTGCGAGTTTTCGAGTCGAGCAGGAACAAGTTTGGAGCATTTCAAAAATTTGAGCCGAGACGAAGACGCCGGTTGAATGGGACAAGTTTTGAGAATTATTACGAAAAGTTAGCATAAACGCTAACTAAGAGTCTTGTATTTCTTTGGTTTGTAAGCGCTGAGCCAGTGGAATGCTATAATATGCAGTTACCTTAGTAGGTCACGTAAGAGTCACAGCATTAGCAAATAAACATCATTTATAAAGTGCATAATCAGGCCAAAGACATACTTATTTAATCTCATTTAGGTCTTTAAAAGTTCGCCGTAGTTCTGTTCAGACTTCTGAGATTTGCTAACGTCATACATCTTAGTGTTTTCTTCACACCCTTAGAAAAAAAATGCATTAGCTGTTATTTAAATTCAGTAAACCAATTCAATTAGAGAAACGAGAATATCATAAAGACCAAATCAAACTTATGTCGTTTCTATCTTTGTCTTTAGTACAAAAACTTCCAGACCCTCCACCACATAATGTCCGCGAGGAAAGAATTGGCAGCTAATAAAAAAGTATAATGTCTCTCCACATTTGACCCCGATGGGACAGTTTTGTGATGCAAATTGTTTCTCCCACGGTCACAAACACTCCATTGTTGTATACAAAAGCGAGATGTGTACCCAAATGATAGGATTTTCTTTGTGTCAAAGGGCGTCTGTGAATTTTATACAAAGTTCGGAAAGCCACTCCAATTCAGACGTAGTCTGACGTTTATTTGGGTGACCAGCTACATAAAGAGACAATTTATTTATGAGAGCTACAAATGGAAGCAGATGCTAATAGAAGTTCTAGCTACTGTTTCTCATTTAGTCATTAGTTCATTTGAAGTGGGGAATTATTTAACAACTTCATAGTATATACTGTTGTTATTAAAATAATAGTGCAGACGTACAGAGGACGTAGGACCTTCCCGTAGGTTTTACTATTAACGTACTATAGTAACTCGAAAATATGGCATGTACATTAATTGCTTATCAGAAATCCATCAGACCAATACGGGTACCAAAGACCTAACTGAGTCGTCGTATACCAAATATGCCGTTATCTGCCAAACGATTTGTCATACCATATGCATCGTTATATTCCAAAGGACCGTCTAAAATATTAATAGATTTTTATATTTATTGCCAGCGATGCGCCGTAAAAAGCTTTCTGTAAAGTGGATAATGTTCAAACTTGGTAATGGTGTTTTGACACTTTACATTAAAAATTTACTTTACATTTCTACAAATTAGCGTCTCCAGTTGACGTTCAGAGCTCTGGGCTCGTTTCGCTTTATGTCCAAGGTACCGCAAAACCCTTACAAAACGCGCGACCGTCCGGGCTTATCTTCAAACTTTGTCCAATTTACTAAAAAGTTGTTTTCTATCTTCACAGATGAAGCTAAAGGAAAGAGTATTAATAATATAAATTTGTTTTGTGTTCTGAAAATTTTAAGTTAGTTTCAAAATTATTATTTAAAATGGAATAATAGGCCGCTTTGCCATATGTATTATAACGTGTAATTAAATAGCCATTATTAAAATGAATGACTACATGAATAATCTATAAATATCAATTGAACATAAGAAACAATATATTAGTCGTAAGAAAGATTGTTATTTAATTAAATGATAGAATCATCAATTTAATTATCCTTATAATTAATTGTACATACTAACACTAATAAACTAAACACTTTTCGTAACTATGCATAATAATAGTTTTCTATATAGAGAATTCAAGCAAATTTGAACTTTTCAATTTTAACAAAAGTAGGTAGTTTATTTTCATTTAAAAAACCCAACGACCTAAAAACGCATATAATGGTCCATCACGACTGCGTGTCCCACATTGTAGCAACATTACCCACTCGAACAAAGGCTTACGCCTCAATTTAAAATAAACTCGCTGACGAGTAAATGTTAATTAGGATAGTATTCTTTATTTAAATTAGTATATAACGGATATATCTATTACAAGCCTCACACAGATGCTGTTTACTCTATTTCGGACGGAGTGGGGATGCTCAAAGAAATATAACGTAAACTGTTTCTCTTACTAAAAGGTAGAGTTTTATTCGAAAACCTTGGGGCGGTGAGATCTCTATAAAAATAATGTTTTTTTTTAAATTGTGAGTTTAAGAAATGTAAAATACACGTACCTTATATATAGTATGTTATAGCTTACATATTATACGTATTATGAAATATATATGTATGTACATATACTACATAACTTAGCAGTTAATAGGTCATGTCTGTGGTTTTGACTAGATGCTAATAGTTTTTTTTTAAATCCTGAACGTTCAATCTTATTAGACATGGACTCATAGTGGAATGTTATTGAAATCTTTTTCCCAAAAATAAAATAGATTTTAAAATACACATAACTAAGCATATCCATAATTTTTTTCGTTTTTCCCAGATGTTAGTCGACGATGATACCACTGCTCCACAAAAACTGTGCACTTTATAATTTTTAGCGAAATCGCTAGTCCGCTCGTGTTGTCGCCAACAAAAGTTTCCAAGCAAATCTGAGGCTTATTAAAACTTTCGTTTCGCCGTGCCAATGCTTTTAAAAAGCTCCATCTTTTTATCCGCAGAAACACTTAACTGTACATAGATATATCCGTATCTTTGTTCATGATAGGCATTCTTACTCTATCATTATTATTATTATATTTTACACCAGGTTCCCTTCGAGGTAGGCAATCACCTTAAAGACCTTATGTGATTGCAATGAATTATTTACTTTCGTAATATATGCTTGTGGTGTCACATTTTTCTGACTATTTATCAATGGAATACAATTATATAACCGAATGTATGTATATATATCTCTGGTTTTAAAGATGCCCCATGCTCTTCGGGACATTAATGCGTTTACGAATGTTCCATATATTTTCTCCACACATTTACTATACATATTAAGTTACTATGTTAGCAAGTGGTTAGGCACCACGCATAATATATCGTCCGTCGAACGTTACGGAAGGTGTACAGAGTCTATTAATTTACACTGGTTTTGAATACAGTCTTCGTAACTGATTTCAAATAGCAATATCGGAAAGTTTACTAACGCTTGTACTATAGTATTTTCCACATCCAATATGCTATAAAGAAAACAATAAATTAGTATTAGAAATAGGTGTGATAAAATGTATCACAAGAACTATCGTTGCATAAGAATTACTTAGATCACCAGACTCTAACCAGCATTCTTTCATATTCAGTAGCTAAATACATATAAAACAATAATGGTTTTAGGTACAACGTAACGCTTGGATTTACAAGAAAACTGAGAGCACTGCTCCCATTCGATTGGCGTTCACACTCATAAAGATTGCAATTCCATTTTCCAGTTTCAACCGGTTCAGTCAAATTGAAATTCTTTTTTATATCTTCAAGTTACTAGTCTTAAAGATACATATAGAGGTTTTTCAACTCTACATGGTCTGAGCACAAGATTATACCTATAGAGCCAAAATGTATAAATTCATCTTGTCTAATCTCGGAGTTTAACTCTAGATGTTTTGAGATTATTCCCGTGTCTAAAATTGTAAAGATGCGAGAATTACCTATGTCTAGCACTGGACTAAGATAGCCTGATGATGATAATGATGACAGAGTGGATCACGATTTTTTTTTTAACTCGATTTAAAATTTTGGCGTGAAATTCAGAATACGTGAAAAACTAGTCACATGTACAATTAACCGATAAATCGTGAAAGATAAAAATGGATATTAATTTGAATTGCATTTGACAGGTTCGCTGCTGAAGTTTAAGCGATAACATTGTGCACAATTCAAGGGAAATAGTTATTTGTCTGTAGGTTAAGTTAAGCAGAATTGAATTAAGTTTGAACGCAGTGGAACTTTCGGGGATGCACATTTATTACCGTCAGAAGCACCTCCACTCGCTGAAAACTTTCCGAATCTCGGATTTTTAACTCCAGGCGAGAGTATCCTAACCGCAACTTGTTTCTATTTAATTTGAAACGAAATAATGCTATTTTAAAGCTTGAACAACTTTTCGGTGAAACTGACCGTGTGTAATGAATCTTGGATTTTGCTAGCTATGCTATTAAGAATTCTATTCTACGTTGCAATGTATTGCAAATTTATTCCTAACCTTTGATTTTTTAAAATTCTTTTCAAACTATTATTCACCTTAAAAATTTAATGTTTTAAAATCGGTAATTCAAAAAAAGGGAGAATATCGATCGCTTCAATAATTTAATTGCTTTGGTATATTGGGATTTATTAAAAATGGAACGTTGCTAAATTAATTAAACTCAAACTCGTTTAACTCAAAAGCTTGTATTGTATTAAATTTCACTGTGAATTGACTTTTTTCTGTTCACGCTCTCGTGTATCTTGAATTTTAAACAAGTCTCAATATAAATTGTAGCCAATAATAACTTATTGGCTATGATTTCAATCTCTTACTCCGGATTCTAGTTTGAGTCGCGGCACCTATCTCTGATCATATTACGTTTTATGGGTATTTAAGAATCAAACTCAGTCGTTATAATGATGAACGGAAACAACCTAAACGACCTATAAATCTGCAATTGTTCAAAATCTTTAAGTACGTACCTATGTGGAATTTTTTAATCTGTACTTGGCTGCGAGGTACAATATAACATTACCTACTAATTCTCATATTGCGAAGAGATCCTTGTTCAACAATGGAGTGATAAAGAACTTGTTGGTGATGATGATGATGATGACGTACATAGATGAATTATTTAGAAGTCAGCGATCTAGGGTTTTTGGGTTCAAACAATTAATGGTTTAGATTACACATAGACAAATCAATATACTAGTATTTATTATACATGTAGTACTTAGATCGGTTAGTATTGGATTTTCTAAGGTAGATTTTCTTGTTGAAATTTCTACTAGTGGCACGAAGTCCGGATCTGTGTCCGGAATATGGCGATAGTATCACCACCTATTCCATTGCAAAGGTAAACGTAACTGGTGAGCCATGGGAGTATTCTACACTCTTCTGCCTACATATTCCGGGATTATAGGCGTGATGTTACGTTTATGTGGCATATATTGTCATTCCGCATAAGTACCTAGGTAGAGTTTATGACTCGTCGACTGCATAATTTACAGCACACGATAACGCCACAATGAGGTTTATGACTTGCGTTTTTTGTTTATTTTGTACCAAAATCGATATGCTTATGCAAATTACACAGTAATTATTGTTCACACGTAACGTTTCACCTACATACTCGTGGTTACTTCGTGCTGGTTGTGGAAACGCGAGCTAATGTATATTATGTAGGTTATGTTCTTCATGTTTCGTGACATAGTGAACTCATTGTAAGCTCTTTGTATTTTTCGTACTCCAATTTGGTATTATATTACCTGCAACTAATATATATTATATAATCTATCGCTCGTAGCTTTGTCGCGGTTGGAAATACTGATCGATTTGATCATTTAAGCGTCCGGTCGTAAATCGCTTTATCATTTTAGTTTTTTTATGACAACATCCATGTTTTTCATAGATATTTTATCCTGCGAGTTTCAGATATAATCATCATATTATTCGCCAAATGTTCCTGTTTTCAGACTAGACGTATCTCTTCTACGTTCATAGTTGTGAAAAAAACTTGCAGAAAATTTTGAACTCCTTTCGAAACACCACAGCCGTTTCACTAACTATTAATTTGTACTTATGCCGAGTTCCAGGCTTTCTAATTACCTTTCAGCAGATATATCTTCTGTCTCACTCACACGGAGAGACTCGTGTCGGTCGCTCAGACACGGAAAGGGTGGCAGCCACCCAATTAAGTACGACTGTTATAAATTAATCAACCTCAAGCGTTTTAGATTTCAGCTGTCTTAAGATTGAGCGCTTCTACGGTTATTGTTTGTTAGATTTCAAATAAATGTTGATTAATTTTACTATGATATAATTTTAAACTTTCTTATTCATTCGTATATATTATATTTCTTATATTTTATTATATACAATTTTATACTTTTAGCTACAATGCTCATATAACACGACTTTGATTGTAAGTGGATAGGTGACGTCAACATATGTATATGTAGGAATGTATATTATATCTTCGAGTTGGTACGTCTAAATAAAAGAAATTATATTGACCCGCTCCTTTTTTAAAAGTGCATTTTAAAACGATTTTTGAATTTTTAAAAGTTTAAATTTGATAGAATATTTAATTTGGAAACAAAGTTAATTTTTCGATTTTTATTTATGTAACTTAATTTACATCTCGTAGCAGGTAGTGGGTTTAGAATTACCAGTAGTCCGAACAGCTAAGCACGATCGCGTCATCTATTTCTGTCCAAACGTTGCTTAGTTTCAAAACAATTGTGTGGATATAACAGATACGTGTGGACAAAATAAACCCGAGGTACTACGACTTACGATATAGTATTCAAGTGTAGTAACATGTATTAAGTAAATATCAACCAAATTTCACTCCAACCTGATATAAAATTTGCATACTTTGTATTTATTGGCGCAAAAAAAAACAAAATATTAAGTAACTTAATATCACGCTTGTGTTTTTTCGAAGGGGTTGGCAGAGGAGTGTTGTATCCGTATGTCATACTTGTAATGTTATACATACTATAAAGTAAAGATTAAATAAACACAAAGTAAATGCTAATTTAAGTAAGATCTGTAACGATGAAAGAAAACGTCATGAGTAAACCTACATAATAGAGTTCTTTACAGTGGTCTCTGACTACAGCCTTAATGATTATTTACATCCAGGAGGTGACTTAAATAATTATATTGTATAATTAGCTCACAAAGAGCTTGATAATGTTGAAAAATTTACAATGTAAGCAACTTCTGACTACTAAATTAAAAACAAAATATAACTTTTGCCTGCGTAACACAAAATTTGTGATTCGCCCAAAATGTAGGTATTTATATACATGAAATTTTAATTGCACTATATGAGTGTACATTAATATAACCCTTTGAGGAACCTCGCTATGCCATTCCCTCCGCTATTATACATGAGTAGAGCATCATAGCGATAAATTAGTCAGATGAGACCTAATTCTACGCACTCTCCATACAATGAGATGTAATAGGTTATGAGATAATAATAATAACAGTTTAGTTGCGTTTGAAAATGCTTAATATTTGAGCATAAATTTAATGAGATATAACTCATAATGTGATTCAACTCATATGCTTATTAAAGAATTGTGTACTTACTCGTGTACCTCATCACAGTTATTTGTTAATAATAGGTATAAGTAGGAAGTGTAGTATATTGACAATAAGTGGGTAATGCAAAATAAATCAGTGTTAAACCAACTCGCGTGTGTTTCACTACATGGT
>DWME01000681.1:0-30642 GCA_018244795.1 Parelbella ahira ahira
GTTGTACTCAGGTATGTTATACTGTTATAAATTTCCATATTCGATCCTAATATCCAAAAACACAGCTTGTAATGAATAATTAACAATAACAATATTAAAATATTATTTAATAGGTATCTAGCTACTACACTGACAGTATCCCGGGTCGGGTATTATTGGGTTTTTTCTAATTTAGAATTTCTAGTAGTGACTCGGAGTCTGGATCTGTGCCCAGTGTATGGCAACAGGCTCACCACCTAGTCCAGGGGACGTAAACTTAACTGGTGAAACGTGGAAGAGTACTACACTTCTCTGCCCACCTTTTCGGGGATTACAGGCATGATGTTACGTTCATTTTGACAAGAGATATAGACGTCACACTAGATTTAGGTTGATCCACTTAGTACTACATCTATTAATAAATCGTTATTGCTGTAATGGAATAGACATGTCTGTGGAGTTGAGACCACTGCACATTAAATGGTTAACATGACCTGAATAAACACAATCTCCAAAGACTACCACAACTGTATCCGACAGCGGTCAGTAGCATATTGGGCGTAGATCTTAAATGTCCTTACCATTATCATAGACCCTGTCATCACTTCACTTGTAGTTGAAAGTTGTTCAGGTTGCTGTTTACAACGCGTTTATACGTTGCAAGAGTCATGATAAAATTAACTTGACGATATTACAGTTTGCTTAAACACACATAACAAAATAAGTCACCAAGTTTTCATAAAGTCTTGTCAGGTACTGCATAATGTAAAACTGCTGGAAGTTCATGAAGAGATATGTGCAATAAGATGAGATAACTATGAAAAGTTTATGCAATGGAACATTCTTGGAACTTCGAAGCTGTGAAGTACAAACTATGTGTGTACATATTATGTACATTTGCTGAAACTAATGAAAGTTGAACAGAAATTTGACTGTACTGCTTCATTATTACCCGTACTATTAACATTCACACGAAGTTTAATAGAACGTTAGTTTTTTATAATCAAACATTACCTTTCGAAGGAAACTGCGATTGTATTTGCCGTGGATGCAACAAATGCAAAAACTTTGAAGTTTTTCATAGAACAACCTTATTACAAAAAATAACCAAAAACGCAATACTATCTATCGTAATACATTCTGTGGGGAACCTGCATGGAGTTCTCCATCTTCTCTAAAGTGGGAGGAGTCTTTCAAACAACGCTTAGCAGGGCAGCAGATAATAATCCTAAACCTTTTATTTCGAAAGATACTCTAAGTATTAGATAGTATGATAACAGATCGGACGCTGATGATGATGACTGGATACCGCCATTACGAGGCTTCGATCTGATGTACTGTGTAGAGTTATAGAAAACATATTATCACCTTTTGTAATACTTTCGTCCAATGTTAAATCCCTCAGATATGTTTCCGAAGTACAAAGGCAATTAGAGTGAGGCCCGGAAAGCACAATTCAGTAAGAAAATTGTAAAGCCATCTAGAAAGGTTACTAGATTGGATGTAAATTATATCTATTTCACATTCAAAAGGCAAATTCTTCTATAAATTCTGATTTTCAGTTTCGATACAATCAATGAAGGTGGTAACCCCTGCGCATATTTGTTCTTTCAAACAATTCTGTACTATAACGTGTTTTGATTTGAGGATAGTTTAATGCAGGAATAGTAAAAAAGATCTACTTACAAGGGCAGACAAGCATGAAGTAAAAGCTCCGATGAGAATACGTTACTTTTTCAGGTTGCATACAGATGTCTACAAATCAGTAATGGAGTTTTCGCAGCAGGTGTACGGAAAATAAAAAATATACTAGAGCTTAAAATAAAAAATATATTAAAGCATATGACTTTTATTGATTCGAAAATTGTTGGCGAATAATTCTTCTGAATAAAAGATAATATCCTAAGGTACTCGTAAGGAAATGGTTAGAACAGGCGAGTAGATCGTGAAAACTTTATGAATGCAGCTGACGTATCAAAAGATTTTGGCTTAGTCAGTAGAATAGTTCTTTAATGCACTGAACTCAAAAGCTGATAGCACTCGCTACTTCTATTTATCTTCACAAATAAGTTTAGTTGAACAGAGATTAAGCAAGTAAGAGCAAGTTCATAATTCTAACTGCATTAGGTATATGAGATGAGAGGAGGTGATGAAAGTAATATTATGACCAAAGAATATCGGGACAGTAAAGGCAGTAGACTTAAATAAATATTATCAAGTTTTCATATATATCTTAAATCTGTATTTACTGTCTTCGAACAAATGTAAAAATAATTTGGGGATGACACAGCGGACATTATTCTAGTTCTCGTCAAATTCCAAGAAGCTCCACGTCTTCGAAAGCCGCAAATAGATAAGATGTAATTGATTTGCAAATCGCAGTACAATACTTCTCTGTTGTTCACAAATCTAGGTCACTTTGCATTTCAATTCCTTACATTTTCAATGCACATAATATTTTATTGGAGTTTCAAATTCTACAAAACTGTTGAACCGATTTCTTCTGTTTAACTGAACAGCAGTCCGCAAAAATACTTAGTTTTATTTAGAATTTCAAAATAGACTTAAATATATGAATAATAATGACCTGCAAGACAATTATAATAACTCATTATATTTATAGCCTTGCAATTGATATTTTCATACAGACTGACAATACAAATCAATGAAATATCTACACGACCGAGAATCAAACCCGACATCTGTACAGCAGAACTACATAATTATCAGTATCCCAAAGGGATATAATCCTTATGAATTAGCCAGGAGTCCTTAATCTCGTACAAATTGGTGCAAAAAGTAGATGTTCATAAATATACAGCAGGCGAAAATTATAATGAGGTGCCCTCGTGTCTAGTTGCATCTATAAACCAGTATATTCCTATACTTAAAAACAATTCATCATCATCATCAGTCTATCTCAGTCCACTGCTGGACATAGGCCTCCCCAAATGAGCGCCATCACGCCCTGTCCTCGGCTTGCTGCATCCAGCATCTGCCTGCAGCCTTTCGTAGAAAACAATTATTATTGCTAAAATAATAATTGAAATGTAATTTATCCACGGCGCTTGCCTACTGTTTTAAACAATGATATCAATATATCCGCAGGAAAACTAGTCGCGCCTAGCAGCGATTCCGTTTCCGCTGTGAAGAGGGCGACACTGGCGATGTGATAAAACAAAAATAGTTTTCATACTGGATAATAGTTTATTAAAAGTAATTGCGTTTCACAAGTATTGCATAATAGATAAGAACAGGGTATGAGCGTATCTTTTTTTTAATTTATCGGCTGCGTACTCTGATGGCATTTGCATTTGGATTCTGACATCTGATTTGGGTATTTGGATTCTGATGGAATACGTTAGTGAAGTGAAAGTCAAACTGAATTTATTTTAAATTAATTTAAAATTACCTTGTAACGTAATAGGTACGCTTTAAACAATGTTGTTTCAAAAAAGAAACAGAAACAGTCAATGACGACAGTACTTGAAAACATCATACACATAATTATCATCAATCTCATCTCATCAACATGTTTTAGTTTTTACTGGATTTTGGCAATTGGTGTCACATACAGAGAACCCTAAGTGTTTAATATATGTGTAAAATAAAGATTAATTTGTAAGGAATGACCAAAATAACTGATATATGTATATTGATATAACACATTGAATACTGATAAATATGTTTAGCGTGACATGTATACTTGATCGAATAAAAGTCTAATAAGAGAAATTTTGTTATTTTCATATGAACAAAGTTCCAATGTTTCTGTCTACTGTGCAAATACAGTTGCATTTCGGTATTTGAGGTTAAACAAACAAAAATCAAGTTACCAACGAGCTAAACTGGGCCTCATAATGCGAAATTGCTCGCTGAATCCATGCGTCAGAGGGCCTAATGGCTGGCAATTATTATGACGTAAATAGCCGTTATTGCACTTAGCTGGTGACGGCTAATATTATGACTTGATTAATTATTTACTGCGTCTTGGTAGTTAATATAATAGTCGTTTGTAGTTAATATAGCTACTGCAACTTATCAAACGAATAAAAATAACCTATTGTTCCACAATATGATCGGTAATGACACAATAACAGCTACTGAAAACAGAAAATTATTTTTTTTAAGATCTCTGTAGCAAAGCGTTTTTGGTAACCACGGTTAAACCTGCCCCAGAATAAATATGGGGCTCGTCAGTGGCAAAAAAATTCAATAATTACGAAATGATTTAATATTAAATGGTGCTAGAGATACTGGGTCTCCTGTTTTAACAAAATCTTGTAACATATCTTTCAGAGCTTTCGGAACTGTCAATAGTAACAAGAGAAGATATCACATATTAATAAACTCATGTAGTTTACGTACAAGACGTGTACTGCACTCCTCTGCCTACTCCTTAGGGGAGATACAAGCGTATTGTTACGTTGTTATGTCCATATACCATTCGCCAAAGAAATCTAAACAGTTTGTATACGAAAAATATGTAAAAAAGGAAAAAAAAAATGTATAATATTAAATTGATATCTGTTTTATGTTACAAGTACATCCATTGATTTTGCTCTATTCGCTTCGTATTATATGTGACAAGGAAGGAGACAAAGCCATTAATAATAATAATTATCTCAATAGGACAGATGAGGATTATAATTGATGGTCCTATTTATTTTTGCAATTATGACTCATCGTGCGCATCCTTGAAGATGTTTTCTTTTATTAATTCGTTTTTTGTTTAATAACAAAATGTACTAATGCTCGTATTATTATACATACATATAAATGTACAGATACTCATATGAATGTTCATATAAATGCAATATTACGCGTATTAGTGTACGTGTAAATGTACTCATGGTTAATTTCACGCATCTCAGAGAATGTAATGGATGGAAAATTTTAAGGTATTCAGATTTCCTCGGGATGGTTTCCGTTACCGTTACAGTTAGTAATGTATTTATAACTATACTATATAGGTATGATAAATTGCCATAGAACGGTTATCACACACATGCGCCAGTACAATCGTTAGCTGAACAAACGAGGAGCTTAGCGCCACAGTTCCAGCAAATGTGAGAACATTAGTCACTCGTGTGAGAACTGAAGTAATTAATTGTTTCAAATTGCATATTTCTCATAGGATATGCCAGTCCTAGTTCATTCTCTAGCAGTCGTTAAATTGTCTCGAGTTCCATTTTCACCTAGACTTGGTGCACTATGAAACTTATCAAACGACAGGCCTGATGATCTCTGATCGCTGAGTCAGGGTTTGTGAGTTCAATTCAATGAGTATTTCTTCTATATCTGGCTTCAAATCCTTGGGTCCTATCTAATTTGGGATTATCTGACCATGAATGAGTTGTCCCAAAACGTTGTTTATATTATTATTATATACATACTTTCGCTTTGTAGGATATTATAAGGGAGCACAACTTATTCCATTCCATTCCACATTTGAATTTATTGTTAGCAATATGTCGTAACCGTGATCAAAAGCAATGACAAAGCGAGCCACCAAATAGCCCTTAGTCCGTAATAAATAAAGTATACATACATTATATAACTCCCACATTCTAAGTGCCGGTAGAATCGTTAAGATAACAAACGACCAGCTTAGCGCCGAAACACCAGCAAATCTAAGGATATTACTCACTTGTGGTAGAAGCGAAGCAGTTGAGATTCTATTTAACTATAATATGTTTGTGCTGAGGAAATAGAAAATAGACCCGGTTATTGCATAATATCAGCTGGCATGAAACAATTTTCAATGATCACAAGAAGTCGTAATTATTTCCTATAATCATTACAATTGCAACGGTCTTTCTGAGGATGTCAGATACAGGTCAGTCAAAATTTCATTCACTAATGTTGTGGACCATTTAAAAGAAATAAATGATTTAACTTAATAAAATTTCTTAAAGAATTGTTCCGAATGCTGCTGATGGAAAGAAAGAGGAAGCACTATTCAGCTCCAGAGAGATCATCTTAAATTACTAATGAGTAAAATGTTTATTTCATTGGTAGAGACCACCGCGTGCAATTAGTGAATAATCAGGTTTCTCTAACGAACTGCAAATATTTAGTGAACGTTACATTCAGCTATATCTTTACGAGTCGTTGTATCAAGAACGAGCAAACAAAAATCAGCTAATCGTGTATATACCCGTAAATATCTGCTTCATAGTGCTAAGTATACGACAATATGGACAGCAATATCCTTTCCTTCGCGCTTAGTTTATATACCCACATGAGCGTTTACTTATTTGGTAAGCAGCATATTATTATTTATTGAATGACAGCACTATCGCCTACTTTCCAACACCACCACTAAGACGGAAGCACCATCGTCTTTCACAGGGTATGGCTTACAATAGCGACTTTGTAAAGCCGAGTAAACCATTACTATCTTATTAACGTTAGTATCGTTCCATCCTTGGACAGTTGTATTCATGAATACTGGGTTGGTCCTGAAATTAGTGACGTTGACTGCTAAGCCAGCACTTGTAGGGACTCGTACTTGTGTGACGAGTCTGAATGTGTTCTGTTAATTATAAAATTATCATCGAAGTATTTAGAAATCTTTATTACACTAGGTTGTGGCTCAGCGACTGCTTGGTTAGTTGCCTAATTTAACCCTTCGCACTCGAATTTAATATGACCATGAAAAAGGGGAAATATAATAAAAATAGACGACAGTTTCGCCCGCTTCTGTGAATGACCTCTTGCGAGTGGAATGGTAAAATGTAAGACGACGCATACGCTGAGATATACGAGTGCAAAGGGTTAAAATTAGGCAGTCGTTTGTTGAATTGACCTACGTTTTCATTATCAATAGTATTAAAATCAGAAAATAAATAGCACAGAGACTGTTAACTGACCTATTTTTTCAAAGCGCATTTCATCCGGCTAATAAGATATGAAATTGAGAATCCGATAAATATAGTTGTGATGGGGACAGTTGTAAGTTATAATTGAAAAACTTCCAATCTTTCTTGCAGACGGATAGAACAAGGAAAGATATGGAACAATGTAGACACTTATTTCCAATAAATCGTTGGTATCTTCAGCTGATATCGGGCAGGTAAAGGACAGAATTATGTAGCAAAAAGGTAAGAGAAGAAATGGGAGACCGTAAAGCTTTTCCTCTTAAAGAAATATTTTATATCCAGTCGTATACGTATATTACCATGTATATATGTACGTATGTAGGTGTGCGTAGTAAAATATTTATAAATAAGGCTTTCTCTGCGTGCACATATAAACACTTTAAAATAATACTCGTAGTATTATTTTACAAGTCTATTTCAAATTACTTATGTCATAATAATATGTTCTTGTGACTCGGAGTCCGGAATTGTGCCCAGTGTATTGCAATAGGCTCCCCATCTATTCCGTAGGACTTAAACGTAATTGGCCAAACGTGGGAGTACTATATGTACTCGTGCGAGTGTTTTATTAATATTGTATTTTCTTTATTTTAAATACAAAGATAACTCTTCCAAAAGTTAAATAAATTGTTGAAGTTATTACAATTTATTTATAATAATTGATTCATGATCTTAAAAATAAAATAATAGTAAAATATATTTTTTTTGTTTAATTGATCCACTAACGGATTTATCTTTAATTGTTTAAAAAATAAACATCAGGTTAACGCTTTATTGACATACCAAAAAAATCTATCCATACGTTATATCTATTTCGTTTAAATTATTAATAATTTTACCCTTCATTTTATTTAGTAATTCATAATACTTATATAGTAAATTATTCTTATTCAATTTAAAATAGTTTTATCGATTATAAGACACGAACAATGAATATCCACTATTCATCAAACTATGTTATTCCACTATCGTTCATTCATCTTCTTTGGCGCCTCCCCGGATATTGTACACGGAGATAAACAAACCGACGCTAAAACTTGTAACTCACAAACTCTATATCCGTTTATCGCAAGAATATAACACTTCCAACTCACACAACTCCTTAACTCCAAAGAAAACTGGAACAAAATGTAACACTACAAAGTTGTCCGTCCTATCCGCTGGAATGCACGCGAACTTATTTCAAGTTAACGTTTAAAATAACTTTGGAAAAATAAGAGTACTCTGTATCGTCTATTCTATTATAAATTTCTTTTAGCCAAGAGAAGGCAACTGTCAAGTGACCGCTATCTCCCATGGTCATCTGCGTTCGAACTTGAATAGCACTGTTGAAATAGCACTGCGAGTATTAATTGGTTCAGTTGTCATTGAGACCACTATCTCGTTAGTATTAATTGGTAGGAGGTACGCAAGAATTAGAACGGTTCGTGAAATTACTCTTGATATTTCTTGAAATTGGAACACGAATCCACGTAACGAGTACGAGCATGTATGTATTATTGACGTATGAATTTATTGTATGGTAGCCACGACCCAGTAAAAGGAACGTGGGTTGCTCTCCTACCATCAGCTTATATCATCATCACATCGACCTCTAATATTCTATGCTTGGACAAAGGCATGTTCTTGCGCTTATGTCCTCCATGCTTAACCTGCCTTTTTAAAGTCATGAGTCTGGGAGCCAGATGGCGCTCCACTGTATGTTTTTTTTAGTTTTTAAAAAATTCAACGGACTGCAGTTGCTTGCCAACTCTACATAAATTATTCGCAAAATTTCATACCTCATTTCCATAAGCCACGAACTTATTGTACCGACGGGTTTATGAAAACGTTGCTAGAGTTTCTTCTTTCCTTATTTCGCAGTGAAGATTCAGCTTCTTTAAGGGCCATTAAAAAGTTTAAGAGTTGCTCGCCACTTTTTGCGCATGAAATATTCGTTGCTTTTAGTTTGCTAGTATTTTTCTGTATAGTTTCCGTATTCGCACTAAGCAACAAACTATAATTTCTCATTGGCGTTAAAACGAATTTTATTACGGATTTTTAAAAATTTTAGAAGAAAAATATTGTACGTAGAGAAAAGCTATCGTTCATGTTTTTCTATTGTAATCTTTTAGAATATTTTGGTTGTTTTGTGAGAGACCCAAAACTTCAAAAATTTACGTATAGCTATCTCATGGTGTTAGACAAGGTTCCTCACTGAGCCCACAAAGCTTGGTAGATCGTAGGTACTTAAATAATAAACTACACCCAGCATTACACGCTCGTTTCACCGATTCTAAAGCCCCGAGCCATTCCTTGTGGGTTTGTTACAAAAACCCATTCAATTCCAGTTTCAAAGGTATTTGCGGGTTTCGTACCAGTATAATTAGCGTCCCTTCACCCTTCAGCCACTAAAGATTTTAAGTAGCTCGGGAGTACTTCTTTGTTTTTTAACTTCTTTGCATTACAGTTTGCTTTGATTCGATTTTCAAAATATTTACCCCGATGTTATTAAGTTTTGATAAGTATAATTTATCATCTATTTATTAGTCAACTATAACTTAAAAACAGAAATCTTATTAAATATTATATAAAAAAAATGTTATATTACCTGACAATGACCTGAAGTACTTTATCGAGGTGTTTATGATATAGACGTACAGTTCCTTACTAGAAATAAATATATTTAAAACACTCAGTTTTAACTTTCCAAGATCCGCTATGTTATCCAAAAATATGGTATCCAGAAATAACTCTTTTACTTTAGCTTCCAAGTTTAACAAATAATAATAATCATCATAAGATACCTTAATACCGAATTAAAAGGGAATTTTAAAAAAATGTACCTTTGTAAGTTTCACAAAATATCCATTAAAATTTTTTAAATTACAGGATAAACTATCGACCCATAAAAATCATCTAAATATTCCTTAAGAAATATTTGGCTATTCTTATATAAGGAAACTGCGACGTTGGTGCGGTGAGCATCGATAAAACTGATTCAAAGTAATTGACTTAGAAATCGACTTGCTCTAAAGCGACATTAATCCAAATCTCCCGAAATCGTCAATTAGTCTTATTCAAGAACGTATTTATCCAATCCGTAATGGTTTAGTTTGATTAAACAAGCCTCTATACCTAACAAGTTTGAACTGTGTACCTGGTACATTGTTAATTTCCTTAACAGCAGGGAGGGCGCTAAAAAAAGTTTTAATAAGACTATACCACTGTACTCTAAACTCAAATGGATAATGCTGAAAGAATTTGGTCTTTTAGTAAATATTTTTTTGAGTAACCGCCGCCGACCAGCTAAGAAAATAGGAAGTTCAAACAAAAATAGGAATAGGTCTGTTAGTGTCAGCTAGTCTCGTTGTATGAGATATTATCCAGTTTATTAATTAATATTAGGCTAAAAAACCAAAGGAATAAGTATTTTTAGTATCGTTACCCCGATAATTATAGGTACTAAATCTATAAGAGCAGGACAGGAGCAGGACAGGAGCAGGACAGGAGCAGGACAGGAGCAAGACAGGAGCAAGACAAGAACAATTGCTTCACAGTAGAAATAAAAATTGATATTTCCTCGGGCCAACTGTACTCATGTTCAACCTACCTATTTCTTTCTAGTCTTTTACACCGTGCGATTTTGTATAAGTTGAACAGGTTGGTGCAAACCTGTTTTGCACCGACCTTAACAAATGCAAATGGGGTCATGGATATACACATAAAGAGTTAAGCAAATCTATAGATAACTAGATTTGCCATTCAAAAATAGTGACCGTCATCGCAAATAGTTCGCCGAGAGTAGTATCCAGCCAACAAACAGTTTCGAAATTCGGCACCACCACCCGCAATACAATTTAAATATTATCTTCTATTAATTTCATTATTATTTTAATCAGCGGTTCATTAGCCTCTCAAAATATTATTCAAAACGTTTCAGGAAATTTCAGGTCCCCGGTGAATATAATACTTACGCCACCTTAATTTTCTGAACATCAATTAGTCTGATTGTTAGCGCCACATTTATCCTTCTCGCGATTATTTGCGCGTTGAGACACGGTATTACACTCTAATATTTGAATCGCAAATAAAATATCAATATTATTACTAACGAGACCTTTCATGATGCTCGCCTTCGCCTCTCATTATACGCGAAATTTTATTCTTTTCTGTTACATAAGTTTAAAAATTTATGTACTGAATAGCCCAGAATTGTATCTCATTTATTTATCCTTTATTTTTGCTAACAAAAAGTAGAATTCATTTTCTACCAGATATCCCAGATGGTGATAAAATATTGTCACATAGGTCTTTGATATATCTTTGTGATAGGTCGCATCTGAATAATATGCAGTATACTCCACAGCCCTAATAGATTGTAGAAGTTATCCACACTGAAACAAGGCGTAAAAGTATTGCAACGAATTTAATGATTTTGAATACCGTTTAAAATTGGTTCGAAATAAATTAATTGAGATGCGTAAAATTGTGGAAAATATACATTATATACAAACATACAAACAAACAATACTTACTAACAACTTTTCATTAAATTACTTTCGTAAATATCGAGGTGACATTAGCTACCATTAGATCTTTATATAATCAGATGCACTTCAACAGGTTCAAAGTAACAATTTGAAAGGCCCAAGTGAGAAATATTGCGAGTATTTCAAAGCCTGAATACGTAGAACGGGAAAATTAACTGTTCGTCATAGTATTTCTACTGCAGAAAGGGTTAGGTACTTTCGCTTAATTGCTTAGTGACCCGTTTCTTATGAGTTTTTCTACAGTGGATGCAAGACTGCAGGCTTAGTGTTTAATTTACGGTTATTTCGTTGAAATATCATTTAAAAACGTTTCTAGGGTTATTTAATGTTTAACTCATGACAAGAGCCGTCCAGCTAAAAATAGTCAACCAGTCTCTGTTAATGCTTACGTCAGTAAGATCCGCATATACTTATGTGAGACATATGCCATAAGCAAGTTTGACAATTAGACTGGATATTTTTTAAGAACGCGTTACACCAGATTATAATAGATAATATACTTACATATTATATAAATAGATTAATATCAACATATATAAATTGTTGTAGGAGCATACATAGGTGGATACATTTTGCATTCAACGGTTATGTAGGCTAAACGTACGAGCTTTAGAAATACGAGTACATCAACGCATAACTGTACACAGTAAACATGACCGCGTATAGTTAAACATTAAATGTAATTGAGTTAAAGCCTGAGTAACGTTCAAACCTAAAGATCCAAGATTAATAGAGTTGACAAGGGTTACCTTTAGTACTAAAACGGTAAGAGGATAGTGGGGCCCGCCATTCAGAGACCGGAAGACACTAGAAAAATGAAAAAGAAGTTTCTAGATAGAAAATGAGGAACAAATTGATATCAACGAGCGTCAAACATATTGGTTCCGATTTCGATCTGTCGTACAGAAGCCGCGGCGGGACTGGTCGTGGGGACATTTTAATGATAAAATTCAGACTGTTTCGGACAAAGCTTTGTTTACATAGTACAAACTGTACGAAACAATCTCTGTGCTATGAATAAATGTCAAATGACATTTACAATTGTATTGTAATTGTATTCTAATTTAATTGTCTTGTATTTTATTTTAATTGATATGCAAAGTTAAGCATCGAGTGACTTTATTAGGGAGGTTAAACCAGCGAAACGGCATTAGGTAAATCGCAGTCTTTAACTGTCTAAGGGTTTGTGGTTTGAAAACTTCCAACGCACGAGTTGGCAGTTGCCGTTCCAGGCTTTTAATCTTATGTGTTTAGACGCTTCGTCCATACCCAATAGCTTAACCTGCTGACTATGAGGTTTTATATACAATAAAGTTAATGATTCACTAATTATATTATTGCAATAGACGTGTATCAATTATTTTGAGTTCTGAATTTAAAAAGTAACCTGGCACCAATTGTAGCAAATAGCATTTTCGAGGTTCTTGCCTTTTGTATATGTAATTACTACATGCATACATACATATATATGTATCTTCACACCGAGTCCTTACATATTGTGTTATTAATGTGCCTCTCTTAGCTTCACTCAAATATTCTTCGTAAGTTTAGTAAGTACTGTACAGTTAAATGTAACGCTACAGCTGTTACCTGCAAATTTGTTCTAGTTCTCATAAAATTAATAAATATTATCTTGATTAAAATACCTCATTTTTTTATAATTAACACTAGGCCACATTTGATTAAAATCCATCCAATAGTTCATCATCATCATCAGCCTACTTCCGTCCACTGCTAGACATAGGCCTCTCCAGTATATCATCATAAACAGAGCAGGAAAAAGACAAATGAACAAAAATTTCAGAAACTATTTTTCAAGACATAGTACACATAGCGATAGCAATTGCATGTTAATCATCATCACCTACCCTTTAGTCATTCCAATCTTGGATAGGTGTCTCCTCCCAGCATGAGATATAGCAATCATTGTTACTAACAAAAGATACATCATATACAGACTATATGTTCCTTAAGATTCTAATACTAGTACAGATTAAGAATGACGTAATATTGAATTATAAAACGGTTACCAAGTGTTTGTAGATATATTTATCCTAATAGCATTTCTAAAATTCTATTGTAAATATATTTTAAAATAGGTAGGTACAATATAAGCACGTGTTTAAGTAAAGTTAGTAAAATGACATTCACTTGAAAGAATACAACAAATATTCAATGTCCTAGTATTTTAACTTAGAAATTGAGGCAAGATTTAGAAGAGCTTACGATTGCAGCGAGTTTCGTGTCTAACCGCAAGTCCCCCATTGTCTGAGATTTGTCCCACATGCGCTATTTTCGAGGTTCTTGCCTTTTGTGTCAGTAATTACAATGGCTCCCTTACCTGCACTGGAGCGCTATTAAAAATTGAAGCAAAGGTGTGGTTAGATACAATTTGTGTAAATGTTTAAAATGGTTTATTTATATTAATTTAACTGTATCAATACAATAAAATTATATGTGTATTATTGGTACCTACAGATCAAGTATGTACGAGTATATCATTCTGGTCGTCTAATGTCTTAAACGTGTTATTAAAGTCCTGCTAATAAAATGAAAGTTTTGATTAAGTAATGTAGCTGCTTAACTCATATAGATTTTTCGAGATATCCCGACTAGTATCGAACTTATTCCAAGTCCTTGTTAATGAGCTGCCGCCGATCGTAACGAAATCATGGCGAAGAATCGTGATTAACTGGTATAATTAAATTATGTATATAGATACTCACAAAACGTTTAAATGTAAAACAAAAGTTTTATTACATCATTCCGCCTATTTTTATGTGTTGTAATATAAAACCTGTTTAATTGAAGCTCGGAGTATGGTAAAAGAAAAGCAAAACATGGCCAATATGAGAGGAACCTCAGCCAGATTAAGCGATCTCTTGATCCCTACTTTATCATCTGTATTCTTCGCTTGTATTAATACGACATGCCATTTGATACGGTCAGCAGGACCATCCGCTGCAAAAGATCTTCACTATACGGATGCATACAAGTTATTATGAAAAACATTTTTTTTTGTTCTGTGTACTTGTTTAATTTTTCGACTCTTTTTATCGTTCCACTGTTAGACAAAAGTGACGTACATATGTATAGTTGATCGTCGACATACCTACTTATTAAAACTTCAATAACTTTATATTTAATGAAGATATCGCAATATTTTTTTAAAGATATGAGTAAAGTATCTATGAAATAAAACTTGAAGGATCTATTTGAAATTTATCCAGTACTTTTTCCGCGATGAAAGCATAACAACAAACCACTATCATATTAATTATATAGAAAATTTAAGACTACCTCGTTGGTCAAGTGTTTGTGAACGCGCAACTTGCTATCGAGTACTATTCGATTTTTCTAGTTTAGATTTTCTAGTAGTGACTCGAAGTCTGGATCCGTCACCGGTGTATGACAGTAGGCTCACCACCTATTCTGGGACGTAAACGTAATTGGTGAATCGTGGGAGTGTACTACTCCTCTGCTTACCCTTTCGGGGATTACAGGCGTGCTGTTACGAAAATTTAAGACGCAGCTCTTTACAAAACATTTACACATCAAATGCTACATAATGTTTCCGTTTTTAGGTTCACCTATTATCGTGTATACGCTTTTCCCGCGCTACGTGTGGTGTATAATAATTACATAGCACTTAAGTACTTGTTAAAATTAGATCCTTTGTAATATAAGTACATCGTTATTTCTCAAACGAAATTTTAAAAGCTTACAAATTAGTATTAATTTAATCTTCGTATATAGGCACATAGGCCTTTAACAAAACTAACGACCTACCGAACGTTATTTATAGATAGATTTTTGCCTTCAGCAGAATTCATTGTCTTTATCTAATTCTTACTACTACTGATCTACGAAATGACTACTGTAGTACGAAATATAATAACAGTACCTCGCTGCTAAGCAATAGCATATTGGTTTCGGTAAAACTTTCGCTTTGCATTGAACTAATTATAAGGTATACTTCGTTTCATAATTGCCATGTTTAAGGACACTTCAACCCAGAAGCAATGTAAACAATACATTCCGATTAGTAGCATTGTGTAAACCGGAAACGGGAGACAGGATTAAACGACCAGCCAATTAGATACACATTTCGGGTTCTGAACGTCACCATAATCTTAATACTATCTCCGACATAGGCGGCCATTTTGGAAGGCCGGCGGCGTCTACAAAATGGCGACGGATAACAGTTTGCGCGGAAAATTGCTGCGTAACTCCCGCTTCTTGATGTTTGATTGTCAGTTATCTGTGGTTCATTTTAAGGGAATATTAGATGCTTCCGAGGGTTTTACTATAAGATTAACTTTTACGTACATACAGATTGCTACGTAAAATCTAAAAATAAATCCTTGAAGTATGCAGTTTTTTAATTTATAAATGAAACTCAGAAATCATTTAGACGAGCCAACTAATGGTACGTGGTTACTGTCGAATATGAAAATTTACAATACAAGAGTAGTTGCCAGTACATGGCCGGCTTTGAACGGGAGCTCCTTTTGTGCCTCGCTACTTGCCTGCATTAATTAATTCACTACATGTACATACATATGTATTCAACGAATATTAAGATATAAAGCAGAATAGTTTTAAAGCATAAGCTGAAACTGAATACAGAGGCTACCTGAAATTAATGAAGAATGAAGAAGCCTTTTCAATCTCTTAATTAAACAAACATACGAGTAAATATTTAGTTTGTTAAAACAACATCTATTGTGTATACTTGCGCAATTCTTGAAATCGGACTGGGACCAAATAGAAATCATGTCTTTGCACAGCGCTGGCATACGACAATATGTCTTGTAGACAAAGCTCCCGAAATATGACTTTTGAAGCATTCAAATATATTTGCGAAGTATTTCAAGAGTATGGAAAATTTAATATTTAACTCTACTCGTATATTAGGTTATTTTATATTGACTGAATGATCCGACTGGTCGGCTGATTTAGTTCAGTTGGTTAGTGTACGCTTGATTTCAGTTGTGGGTTCGAATTTCAATGAGAAAAAGGATTTTGTAATGAACTAAAGTATTGTTTTTATATCTGTGTATTTTAAGTACGATATATTAATATGTAATAAATGTAAGTAGTTTTTTAACTTTTCAGCTAACATAGCACATACATTATTTGTATATTTTGACTAATTTATTATCAAATGGCCATATATGAAGTTACTAACCTAGTTCCAATATAAACGATTATAATCAATTTCTTAAGAGGTGAAACCTGCTCTAGATATTTAAGTTCTCTAATTTGTCCATAGTGTGCCGGTATCATTAATGAGTAACTTGGAACTCCTCATGGCGTAATAGGGGTGCCAACAACATTCTTCAAAACTTTCAGTAGTAATGTAAGTAGGTACTATTACTATTGCTGAATAGCAACCCTAATAAGAGTTTCTACTAGGAACATGATGATTTTTACAAACTATTGTTATATGCGCACAAATCCGTTTTCTCGAAAGGCTTCCCAAATAGTAATGATCGTGACCCACACATATGTTCTCCCGTAATATATAAATAAAATACATTCTGTATAATATACCTTTGAGCTTTTATTCTGAATCTTACCACATTTTTATATTACAACTTTTGTTTAAATCATCACAGTTCTTAAGAATTTTTCGAGATCAAAAGAAAATCCATGCTTTTGGACAGTACTGGGCTACAACAATACATTTCGAAGACAAAGCACTCAAGACATGAATGTGGGAACATTCGAGTTAATTTTTTGGCATATTACTTACCTTAGCCTTTTGTATATTCTGATAGAAAGTAAGGTTGTAAAATGAATTTTATAATTCTTTATTATTGGTGCACACATATATTACTGTCGATGACAACCTTAACAATATCTTATATTGTCAAAATTGTGTTAAAATATATTTTTTTGTCATAAGACCATTTACAGTATCAACAGTTAATGAACTGAAAATATATTAAAATCAATAAATGTAGAGCTAAATATTGCGAACGTCTAAAATGGATCACATGGGTCATTTTTATTTACAAAATTGAGCGATCACGATTTTTTATAAATATAAAAAAAATATATAAAATTCGTCTATTAACAAACGGCTACATATCAAAATGCCACACGTATTCATTATCAAAACACAGTAATGGTTAACAAGTTAACAGTAGTTGTTACGATATGACAAACGATAAGATAGTAAAAGGCGCGTGCATTAGAAGCCAGAAATGTCATAATTGCCCGGTCGTTTAGATGACATTCCGTTTGATAAGAGCCCAAAGTACCCTTTATGGCGATATAATATTTATTGTGTGAGTTCGGTATTTACTGTAATTGGTTTTTAATGTGTATTTTTATATACGCTACGGACCATTAATATCCCACTGCGAGGACCCAACGCTAAGTGTAATTGAGAAGGCAAAAAGCCACTTCTTGCTGCTTAATAGATTATTTGCCCAGAATAACTGGACATTAGAGAGGTTGTACCTACATTTTGGTAGTTCATTTATTTTGTTATATGTATATGAAAGTATGTTTATAAATGTAACTGGTGAAACATGGAGTGTACTATTGTATATTCCTCTGCCCACCCCTTCGGGGAATACAGGCGAGTTGGTTCCTGCCTATGTTAACAATAACATAGGAAGCGTATTATAATGATCATCGATTTATATTCCTTTATATTACGAAAAAAATTAAGAGATTTATTTTTAATTGAAACTCAAATGATCAATTTGGTAACGATAGTCGGTTCAGTGAGGATTGAAAGGTTTATTGATGATCGTCATTTAGTTATAATCCAGATCGACAAATAGTTCTCAGGACTGGAAACTATATAATTTGCTTTCCTCTCAACAATGGATCTTATCATATAGTTAACAGTTTAGTAATTCACGTTTTACAGTTCATTTGTTTGTTAACATTATACATATAACACACACATTTTTAAATGCTTCGGCAAAGCTAAAAATAAACAAGTTCAATCCGTAGATACAAAACGTGATTTCAATAATATGTTAGATATTTGAAGAAAACAGTTCGAGAATAGATCACAACAACACATTCGTCTTACGTACTCGTATCCTGTCGTATATACATCACGTTGACGTAACAAATCCTAGTGTCGTCTGGAACATTTACGGCGGTCAGGGTTGCCAATTTCCAAACATGTAATTAGTATGTATTGACCTTAAAACTTCACAGAAAGTTATTGATCTAAAAAAGTCAACTGTGTTTATACAAAGACACATTTATAAGATACAGAACGCTTACATTTAACTTTAGACACTGGACTAAGAGGGTAGTTATAAATAATCAAATATATTTTTGTTAATTAAAGATTTGATCAAGATATGACTGTTACTAAAAAAAGAGAACGAAAAACCATAATTTATTTCTTCATAATTATTATGTATTTATTGTCATTGTCACTTTACAAAACAGTTATTAATTAAATGATTCGAATACTGAAATTCTATGTAATAATGTAATTCTCTAAAATATTTTTTTAATCTATAAAGTCATGTGTATCAATTGACATATTATCTATTTACGTTTGAAAGCCCTTTCACGCCAGCTAAGGTTATCCATTTCAAATGCCAAAGCCTACTCGTACACCGACCTGAATATTTACAGAAGATTATATAGGATTGTGCGGTAAACCCTCCGAGATCGCGTGATATAAACTTGATTTTATCTTTTGTCAATCAATTTTATCCATGCCATGGGGTTTACGAATAACGTGAAATATGACATGACTTTAATAGACAGGTTTTCTCGAAATAGGCTTAAAATGAAATAACTCAATCCTTTTTGATTTAGGGCTACAAATGTTATTATTACAGTAAAATCGATGAATATTCCTCCATTTTGCTACATTTTCAGTAGGAACGTATATTGAAATTTACAACTGGTAATTTTTATAGTAATCTTACGGTTTTTGTTTATTTTACGTTTTACGATTTTGATATATTCGATGATATACTATGTATATATATGTATATTCGATTTTATTGATAGATTTTGTTTGATACATATTACATTAGGCATATAATACATAATATTATCTTCCTAATATCTGCGACAGGTGTCTGGTACATCGTAATACCGATTCATATCGGATTACCCTAAGTTCTACTGTATACCACCAAGTGCTCACCCACGTTCTTTCCATCTAATGTAATCCAAAGACTATCAGTAGGAGCACAATCGAAGACAGTCTCCTCCAACTTATTCATAATTTCTTAGTCTTGAAATATTGATTCGATGGAAAGTTCAAAACACTTAGAAACGGCGACTTCAGCATATCATTTCTAAAGTGTCGTTTTTTCTATGACCCTTCGCGACACACCGTCAATATTTCCGCTGCATAGAGAAATATTGGAAAACTTAGGCATTTCACCAATCGAAACCTTGGGACTTCCAATAATTCTATTGTTTTTTAAATCCCTAAAGAGTTATTTATGTACGGCTGATCTTGAACTATCATTTATTATATTTCAGCCTCGCAATTACCGTCATTAATAAAACTGATGTTTACTTTTACTACTAATAGGATACAGATTTTCTTCATCCCAATTTTCCAGTTGCTTTTGTCCGAAGATTCTTTAAATGATGTCTAAGTGGCCCTTTACATAACCGAGGATCGCCCTTAATAAGGGCTGTCACTTCAGGGGAACGGGGCATGTACGGATTATATTGGCCCGGGAGAACCCTAATCCCGTAGTATGCTTGACTTACGATGAACTTCGTGTAACATGGGTTCAACCTTCGTAATTCCCATCTAAGTGTTTATACCCGATTATTATTGCCTTATTTGACTTGGAAAGATTACAAACATGATAAAAGCACGCCAAAGATTTTTTGATCGATCCGCGGTTCTAACAGTCAATGTATTGTTATTTAAAGTTATTATTATATAATATTATAACTTTAAATATGTTATAAATAACGCTTCGACTTCACAAGGGCGTTGTCGCTTGCGACCAAATTTCTGTATAAAAACAGCATTATTAGCTGGCATATATCTAATATGTATATTAGAAATAGTGACTCGATTGCGTTCTCGACAAAGAATTTGACTGTCGAATTCTGCCTGTGCAAGAACCCCTTCTAATTATGCTAAAATCAAACGTAGTATATATAACGATATGACGTAACAACAGCTCATTGTCAGGGTTATCAGCCTTCGTGTTATCTGCTTTAGTGAAATAAAACGACAAGAGCGAAGATCGACAATAAACAAACAATAAGACTAAAAGTAATAAAACGAACGTTATGCGTAGTATTAACGATGTAATAAGCACAGAAAGTAGACTGATGTCGAGAAAATATTGATTATCATTACGACTAAAGATTTACAATCTTTGGTGTGAACAATATTCGTGATGAAATATGTGTTACTAAAATCGAGGTACCGCCAGTTTTGTTGATTTCTGATGATGATGAAAAATTCATAAATTAAAGCAAAATTAAATGGACTACGCTCATATTATGTTATATTTGCTTACAGATAATATACCTAATTAAATCTATCTTAGGGCTTACCGTAGTAACACGAATTATAGTTGCCTTTTTTTGACTTCACCCAAGTGATTCTTTCAAAAGAAACAAATTATTACGGTATAATAATGTAAATACACAAGATAACATCAAACCTGTATTTCCCCGTAGGGGTGTAATACACTACCACGTTTCACCATTTATGTTAGGTATACGCCCCAACATGGAAAGGGGGTTGACCCTATTTGCACACACCGGATACAAATCCGAACTTCGAGCTACTACTATTTTATTAATGACGATTGTTACATTTTGGAGTTGTAGCACTGTGCTGTGTCACGAATCTTTCAGCCGGAAGGGTACGGAGTATAGAACTCGCGACTGCGCTGAAATTGACGAGTTGCATAACGCTCGAACTCTTTGACATGATGCAAAATCAATCGTACAATCGGTAACATTCACTCTTCTTAGATTATATGCTTATAACTCCTCGTTATAAAGTGGCTTACTGAACAGCTTAATCGATATATTTCTTTAAATCAATAAATAAAACGCGTGAAAAAAAAACCGATTTATAATGACTCGTTTGATTCCTTTACTTATAGGTATCTATTATGACATTTTGCATCATTAATATGATACCACTAGAGACTTGAAAAAGTATTATTATTAAAAAATCATATTACCGAGGCCAAAAAATATGTCATTATTTCAAAAATAATTTCTGCAATATTTATTTATACAAAAAATATCTTATAATCAGCAGCATTATATACTTGTTTAAATACATGCAATATTTATATAAGACATTAAAGTATATTAATCATTGTACACTGTTGAGAATTTCACAAACAGTGGGTAGCATGAAAATGTTTTTACTGTTTACCTAGTGACAATACATATCTATATATTCTTTACTAAGACCGTTTGTAGTTTTACAGTGTTAAATTATTTTCTACTCACGATGCAATATTTAGCGTTGCTCGGGCAATCGGCCAGCCGCGTGGCGCTGCGGTTGTTACACGGTGTGATGGAGCCCACCCCGTCGCTGTACTGGCCACACTGCCAACACTTGATGCCGCTGGCAGCCGCTACCAGAGCCAGCAGCACACCGACCGTCACTAACCGAGTCGTGCTGGACATTATCTGCAATGGGAAATTATGGTAAAGTCTTCGTTTTAGTGAGAGAAGTGTACACACTTAAAATGCTTCAAATGCTTTATTACATGTAGGCACATATGTATGTCCAGTAGGCTTAATGATCAGCGTACAGGCATTAATCTTTCGCAGTCAATATAGCCGTAATGTTCGTACAGCCGATTTACTCAATAAATACGCTTTAAATTTTATTTACAGCGTTTAATAAAATTTGGCTAAATGCTACCAAAGATCACATATAATTTCGCAGATTTTAAAAGACTGAATGTATTTTATTTGACATTGTGATGTACTAGTCTGAATATTTAATAACTGAAGACGAGAAATTTACCTCGTCTTCTGTTTACTGCGTCTCCAAGGAATACAGCTTTCAGCGTCACGTATTACTTGAAGTCAATATATAACAACGTCCTCAAACTTAGAAAGCAATATTCGTGAATATAAATAGTTTTGTACCATTTTAGTATTGTATATCACTTGTTTCTGAAAAAGTGACATTACTAAACTGAAAGCGCCGTTACGAGATATCAAATTAAATTCAGAATTATAACAAGCACACAATCAAGACTTGTCTCATTAAGATGAATGACATGATATTCCACCTATTTCATATCTTCATTCAAATTTTTGTCAAAATTGTATTATTCCCAAGAAAATTATATTCTCGGTGGTAGTACAAGCGGATAATATATGCAAATTTAGGGATGGAGTGTCCAGTCCAGTGGAGCCTTGTTTTCATAAACTTACCGTTAAAATGAGCTTCACCACAAGCGACTGACTAGTGTCTGTAAATGTATGAAAACGGATAATAGTTATATATTAAAAAAGTCAATGTCATGTTATATGTAGCTCATCAGGAAATAAGCAAGGGAATGTTATTATATTAGCATCGAACACCGCAAACAGAATTTTTCGTGTGAATATTCTGATTTGTCGTTCAATTGCCAAATTTTTTTATATTTTCCATATCTCCCCCTGTTCTGCATATATGGCTTAGTGTATATGTATATATACATAATATACTGCTTTTTTAATTCTTAATGCCATTTTTATATTTTCGAGGCGTAGCTTAAGTCGCTTAGAAAAAAATAATGATAAGTCTGTACCAAAAAATCATGTACACAAAAGTTTAATTATAATGATATATATACATATATTAGCAGATGAGTGAATATGAAGTTGCTAATTAGGATGCATTCTTAATAATAAAATCCATATAAAATTATATCTATTAGTCTTCTAATTGTTACCAAGTGAAATGAAAATACTGGGTCGTCTCATAGGCTAAGTACATTAGTAACTTATATAAACGTTGGTGGACAGTTCTTTGGGACGATGTACCTAATCAACTTTCACTCATCTAATTTACTCATACGCCATCTTATGGAAGATACCTATAAAGCGTTCTTTGTCTCCCGTTTGTGTCGTGTGTCATACAACAAACCGTTTCCGTCATAAAGCGACCAACCTTGTGGTCGCTATCTCCAAGACTGGTACTGTTTTGTTAAATTTTGTTTCATACAAAACATGTTCATAAACCATTTTGCTTTACATACATTACTCTTAATTATAAAAAGATGTATACATTTATGTGTACACGTGAGAGCTACAGATATATTTTCAAATCATACTAAACTAATTATGCGTTTATCTAATATTAAAATATCCTTGAAACACAATTATTAAATTAGGACACGTGCATATATTTGTATAAGTCGACCTCTCACTCATATTAGACTTGTACTGGTCGAATATATTGATTTTTCTAATTAAATATATAGGTATCATTTTTCGCCTGGGACTGAATTTCGTCGTATTTTCGTGGCCGTCAACAATCAGTCGGCGTTTTGTGAATAGACTTTGATTGCTGAGAATTCGAAAATGGCGTGCCGCAAAGCGACATTTTCTCTCCAACATAATATCTACCAATGTTTCTTGACCTTCACAATTCAGTCGTAGGCTGTTTGTGCCATCTATATATCGAATATATCCAACTTCACATACAACTCAGTGTTAACGACATTTAAGAATATTACTTTTGATAACATTATGCAATTTAAAAGTTTTTAAAAATCATAGTCACAGTATCACAGTTATGGAATATTCGAGAATATATGCGAAAATCTAGCAAAAGTTTTGGAAAATTCAAAGCTGCCTTCGAATCTTCAATTCAGGTAGGTACTTAATGCATATAATATACGAGTATAATGCTACTAACATTCCCTTGAGCAAGTCGGTTATAAATCTGGCCTAGCACATCGACAGCAATGAATTGACGCGATCACATAACTGACATAAGAGGTTAAATCGTCACCGTATTACTCAGCCGTCTTATACAGATCCCTCCCATTAACATAGCACTAATGCTTTTTATTAACTATATAGATATGGTCTTCACTTAACAACAGAATTTTCTAGTTAATTAGACCGTTTCCTAAATCATTATGTTACATTTTACATTTATTTACATATGTAAATTTAGCCATATTTTCTTCAGCAACGCTGCATGGCTAATTGGCTGTCAATTCGACAAGGACATTTTTCAGTTTTGTTGTGTTTCTACTACCTATAAACTGCGTTGTTATTTATTTGATAAAAAAGATTGTTCTTAAATTTTTAATATTCATAAACTACATTTTACACGGGTCTGCTTATACAATGAGAAAGTTAATGTTGTCATAAAAAAGTCCATTTCATTGACAGAAGTACTGAATCTCATTTTAATCACAAAGCATGCTACCTATGTGATTGAAACGTGCAGTGCATATCTTAAATATTGCGAGATTATCGCGAGATCCGCTCTTTGAAATGGTCTATCAGACGATTGAGAATTGTACGGCAGAAACATTTATTTATACGAGAATCACTGACCGTATTATGTTACTATAAAATTTTAAATCCAAATATTTACGATACAATTCTGGATATTCCATATTTATAATATCTCTCCATATTTTATCATCAATACCAATATTTTGCTCAATTGATAAACGTTTATCTTTTATACTCAATATTGTTAAATTGCGTTTCCTATGTTAAAAGATTTTGTTTCCGAAATATATTTTCGAGTTTCAAAACTTTCCCACAGGATCCATCAATCATATCTTTCCCGGAAATTTTGAGTTATGGTTTTATTTCTATTAATTTATATCGATACCATTAATATAATGGACTTTAAAAGCTCTGAGTCGGCTGTGAGTTGTCAACGATGTCAAATATAGATAACTTAAATTCAAATTCAATGAAAAGGTATAAATTTATAATCAATTTATTTAAAATCCCACACGAATTACATTTATTTAAAACGATTAAGGTTGGAAGCGAATCCGCACACATAATAATATTATGTGGTATGCGACTCTTTGTGCTATATTTATTACATATACATAAATATATGAACAATAGGTAATAAACCTAAAGATTTCTAAATACATGGACCCGTTAATGCACTTCAGATTCAGTTAGGTTCATCCTAAGGGTATTACCGCTTAACGGTTAAAATAGCCTAAACAGTGGTGCCTTTATTTACAAGGATTCATTTAAGAACCACTCTGTATTAAACTGATACAGGAACCGATTTTGTGAAGATACGGCATACTAAGGAATTTAAGAGATATAATATGTTTTGACGATCCATCAATTTATTACAAGTTAACACCACAAAATACCGTAGAGATGTTGTAGTAAATCATGCTTTAAGATTTTGTCGTATGGAGAAGATGCTAAATTGCCAAGGTAACACATGTAAGGCAGTGCACTCAGAGGATGAAAGATAAGAGCGAATAGGCACTTTCTAGACAAGCGTGCTACATCATAGACTGCATCTCGCTTTCCATCAAGTGGATTGCAACCAAACGCGACACTATTTCTATATAAAAAATTAAAGTAATCAAATTCTGACACGACCTCATTGCGATCCGTAGCAAATTAATTCTAAGTTCTAAGTTAAATTGTCACTTAATTCAATTATATATTTAGTTACGAAAAGTTCAATAACAAATTTTGAAGCAATAATATACATTTATGTGACTACGTAGCTCACTATGGGTGCATTCATACATAATCTCTGTTATAAGTACGAAGGTGTGTCTGAAGTTTTTCCTATTTCACGTCAATACAAAGAAACAAATCCACATGATTTTATGTATAGAGATAGCTTATATACCGAAGAGTATCATACACTTCTTTATGTCACAGATAAATTCACAATTCCAGTGGGACAGACCTGATTCGTAACGTATTTCTTCGTAGTGGAACTATTGAACGGGTTTTGATAAAACGTATAGATCTCAGGTCCTGTTGTAAATAATAGGATACTATTGTCGTTGAAAAAGCGCGGATCTTGTTTCATATATACCTACATAGATTCAATTCATTACTCTTTATCTCTCTAAGTATGTTTATTTATAATTATATTTGTACAAATTATAACCTTATTATATATATATTTTAGTATATTATATCCTACTTTTTTATTTTTAAATTAAATTAAGGTAAGTTTGTGCCTACCACAACCGAGCACCATTAGGTTAACTGGTAGAAAATGCCAAATGCATTAAGTCCGTCATTTGTTAACGACAATAAAGAATAAATCTCTTCCTTACTTATATTATTGTAAAATTGAGTACATAAACCTATTAAAAAAAATAGAACTTAGTACATTGTCTGAGACTACTATCAAACACCGAAAGAAAAAACAAGATTTTTTTACGTAGAAACATAAAGCCACTAAGCAGTACTTATAACTGTTATAAAAATTGTGAAATTTTAAAGAAACGTTATATTAAATTTTAATTTACTCGTAACAATTTTAATGTGTGGTTTTAAACATTACAATGTTCAGTCCTGTTACCTCGTATGTGGTTAAATAAAAAAAAGAACTAAAAAAAATTTCCTCATTGTTTCCCGATACTTGGAACAAGGGGCCATTGTTAAAAATTACCGCCCCCCAAAGTTCTTTCAACAATCAATTGTCATCAATCACAACACTCTTTAATCATTCCCTTTGTAATGTCTACGCCTTTTGAAAAACCTTTCGGTGCTTTGCAAGTGAATGTGAAATAAAAAGTTACCTATTTATTAATTTAGTATTATTGAATGTGTCAATATTTAACTATGTTTGCATTTTTACTATGCTCCTTACACGTGTAATGGTTTTGCTTCCTTACGGTTAAAATCTCAAATGAAACTTAAGCCTTGCATTATATTAGTAAAGTTGTACTCCATATGCTAACTAAAATTAACAGAAACCCAAATTAGTTTATACTAAATGCGCCAATATCACGAATGGACACAACCAATTATTTTATTAATAATGAACACTTATAAACATAATACGAATTCTATCAAATAAACTTAACGTAACATCACGCCTGTAATCCCCGAAGAAGTAGGCAGAGGAGTGCAGTACGCCCCACTTTACACACAGTACCTACACACCAGTTACGTTTTAGTCCTACAATGGAATAGGTGGTGAGCCTATTGCCACACGCGGGGCTCAGTTCCAAACTCCGAGTCACTAATAGATATTCTAAATTAGAAAAATCCAACAGAACCCGACCTGGGATTTGAACCCATGACCTCCCGATCAGCACTCGCGCTTGCAACCAATCGACCAAGGAGGCAATCCTCAAAATAAACTAACTGACACTAGTCATCCCATTACAATCGTATTCGATGTTTGGTTATAATTTGTCATTAGTGGGAGTAGCCATTTGTGATTGCCGCCCGCTCATTTGATACACTTAACACGAAAAACCCCGCAGTGGGTCGGCGCTGAATTAGCCAACTCAACAAAAAACATTTCTGATATAACGAAAACGTCATAACAATTTTATACCAAACCTAAATCACCATGCAAATGAGATGACAAAAAAATGTCGCTGTCCGCAAATTTAAATTACTTGAAAATCCCGGAGCAACACCTCACTTCGGCCACATTTGAATAAACATAAGACCGATGGTAAACTTCTAATTAAGAGTCGAAATTACTTGCAAGTTCTAAACAGAAGGGTTTGTCGTCTCAACCCTTGTTTTAATAGGGTGTAATTAAAATGTCTTTGATAGGGTGTAATCAAAATATACACACTACCTTTTGTTCTTTTGGAAACAAATCTTCCTTTTACTGTTTAATTATTTTGAAATGTACATCCGATACAACCCATTTCTAGTTATGCTTTACATAGATACTTATAGATTTCATTAGAATTTAATATAATGTCGTTTTTCTTTGTTATTATTAAAACAAATTCCTATTATTTCAATGTTTGTTTATTTATAGCACGGCTATGAGACGTAAGATTATAAAAACAGATTACAACTGCTATTTCGACAGCACTTAGTTTTTAGAAATTCTTCCGCCCTGTTTCTCTATATTGTACTTTGTTTCCCGCAAATTCGACGCATGTTATAGTTGCTTTGGGCAACATTTTTATTTTTTTAGGATCCTTCATTTGCATTTCGCCGCCGCGCCGCCCCGCTATGATAAATAGACGCATAGTAAACATACACAGATTTGTTTAGTCTTTCATTTACTATTTCATCTTCATGTAGGTCGTAATTTCAAAAATGCTAGAACAAACATTGGTTTACCTCTTGTGAAGTGCCTAAATACAAAAGATTGATTGTTTTATTTTCACACAAACTCACTCCTATTTCGACCCCTTCAATTCCTTTTGTCGCGATAAAAGGTAGCATATTACCTTTCGAGTAGTTAACAGTTTTTTTACTCTGGCTTATAATTTGTGGAACCCTTACGTTCAGATCAACTTTGAAAGAGAACAATGATGCATCTGCAGACACTGAACAAAGCGTTCTGTCGACTTTATATATACGTTACTCAAAGCATTCACCGCAGTAACGTCACTGGGTTTTACAGCAATACTTTAAACTTGTCTCAGACTACTCTAACACGGTGAACACAGCATGTATCTTGGAGTTATTTCTAGCAAAATCTTTAAGTTATGTCTAGTGTCGCCCGTTTCATATTGCGAGTGCCTCCGTATAGCAGATAGAGAAATGACAATTGGGGTCGCTGCACATACTAATTTTGTGTCCATTCCTTCACGTTTAACTACATACAATTTGTTATCATCAACCGCTCAACTGTCATGCTAATGTTGTTCAATGTAACCATCCCTCATTGCAGACAAAATCGGTAAGTACTGTACATTGCAAGAGATGGTCTAAAGGTTTTGACTACTCTAGATCTGCGGCATAAATTGTAAAAGCTTTTGTTATACGTAGTAGCTGGATCAATTGTAATTTCCTCATGTAATTTCTTACCTCTACTACGCACCGTGATTGCACGTTAGTGTGCACTGATCTGAGTGTGCCTTTATTTCTATACCTACTAGTGAACTAAGAATACGTCTTTCAACTACTACGCGCTTAGGATTTAATGATGCCGCTATTTTAACATCAAACGGTTATAACTAAGCCTTTTATTATAAAAGTGCAGATTGAATAGTGAATTAAAAACGTAAATAGAGAAAAAGTAAAAAATGGGTCACCTCTAGACTTTTTGCTTACCAAGTTTTCCTTCTTTTGGCTGATAGTATGAAACCAACCATTATTGGAGATGGATTTGTAAATATCGATATACGATTATATATATATACTGCCAATAAAAAACTCAAATGTATAGCATGCTGAGAGGCCAGTTCCACTAAATATTATAATGTCTTTTCTGTTCTGTTCTGTAATGTTCTGTTCATTCAATCAGGTTCATTACCAAAATCGAACTAACAACATCATCATCCCGTTTTTGTCTACTGCCGGACATTTCTTTCTCCAATACGACAATACGGCACTAATCTAATTATTCGTTTCCAACAAAACCCAAGTCACTTTGCATATATCGTCACTCCACATCTACTACGCCAGCTGTAGATTCTACTATAGATGTGACCAGCCTACAATACAGTATTACAATCGACGCACAATTGTAATAAAATTAGATCCCACAATTAGCGACTAGTATAGCGAGTGGAAAAAGGGCAACAGCTAACGTCTTTATTTCATAGTTTGTTAAATTATTGAATACGTCTACACAAGATTGGAATGTAATGTAAGTATATTGTATATTCAATGAAACAACCTCTTTATATGTAGATTGTTTCCCTACTCTTAATAATTATAACGCTCAATCTATTTGATCTTGAACTTGAAGGACGTCGTTAATAATGTCTAAAACTTTTATTACTTCTGTTATTTTCCTCGGAGAACAAAATAGCCCAACGACGCTATCGCCGCTCGGAAACGTAAATTTCGCCTTAAATGTGTTTTTGTTTACCTTCAGCTCAATCTCTTATCCAATTCTACTTATAAAAGACAGCTAGAATTTATCCAACTAAGTTTTGCTGGTACTTATTTTAAGACTCATTTATGTTCGAAC
Organism: Parelbella ahira ahira; assembly: GCA_018244795.1. Taxonomy (NCBI): domain Eukaryota; kingdom Metazoa; phylum Arthropoda; class Insecta; order Lepidoptera; family Hesperiidae; genus Parelbella; species Parelbella ahira. Next base: position 30,435 of record DWME01000681.1, read on the forward strand.
TATTGTGTTATTTTGACCGTATTTCTTGAGAACTTAACTATAACAATCAGCCCTTATGATATTGATCATTAATGTTTATTTAAACTTGTGTCGAATCTGATCGCGTAAAATTTGCGACAGTATTGAAAAACAACTCTCAAAAAATATATCAATCACATCTATATCATTACCTATAGGTATAAGAATAAATGTAATCACAATTATTCTT
>DWME01000682.1:0-30639 GCA_018244795.1 Parelbella ahira ahira
TGTGCGCCTATTATGTGTTACATCTGCCTGTTATTTGTTACTCGTTTTAATTGATTCTTCAACTAAATACTTTTCTATTTTTGAATCGTCATAATTCTTACCTGTTCACAGTGAGCCTTTTAATTTGAGTTCGAGAGGGCGTGATCAGCAGAAATTATACGTATGCATGTTTTATATGATAATAACCTTTCACGTTTCGTGTCGGTATAACATTAAATGAACTTTCGATGTATTTATAGGTAGATACTGAATCTTTTTTTGTTTATTATAAGCGAATTAAGGGTAATCGACCTTTTCTCATCACGCAACTCTATAAATTGCAGAGAAGTTAACGCTCCTCCTTTTATTATGATGTAAAATATTTATTACATAAGTAACAATGAAAAATGGCATGTTGTCAACAATCTAATACATGTATACACATTTATGATCGTGTTCTTTGATTATGCAAATTGAAATTTAGCGAATAATTATGTTATAGTAATCGGCATTGTTACATAAGCTTTTGATATTGGCGGAGATTTGTAATTTTGCAAAACAGTTAAAGTTCATGCAACAAGTGTATATAGATGTATCGTATTCGTTTTACTCGGATTTTGATACATATATCTCATAATCGGCATTCTTTTACCACGGTCAGTAATGTTCTCATCGATTAGCTTTATTTTGCTTTGGAAAGGATAACTATAAACGATTCCAGTATTTTAACTTTCGTAGAATTGTGTTCAATAATAATTTAACCTCATTGTAAGATGTGACAAGACTCGCGTGAAATAAAATCTAGACAACTTTTCCTAGTTATGTATACCGAACATCGAAGTTGGCTCCAAATTCAAAAACTACTTCGTTCCACAATGAATGAGAATATAATACCTCGATATCAATACGTCTGTTTTGCCTAAAATTATTAAAATTAAATGTTTTACTTTGTTACCAATGAACGATGTATGCAAGACAAATTTTTATGTAAGCTTTTTATACGTTACCAAAACAAGTTACGTTTCATAGATAGTACTTTATGGACGAGTAATTTTCGTCTAGAAAAAAAAAGAGACAGTCTACCGGTTTTGGAAGTAGCCAAAACCAGTTCATTCTGCTTATGATTAATATACGTTTGATGAATTTAATTTCCGGACGAAAGTTGTAAGTGTATATGTATATTTTTTTAAAATCGTAAATTGTATAATTGATGACTATAAACTATACGGTCATTAAATTGAACGGTATGTTGGGGAAGTTTCACGAACGTAAGAATTTTATTTTTGCTAAGTACGCAATTTGAATATGATAGGAAGGTTTTTTGCTTAATATATTATTACTTTTAACGTAATTTTGGTTTCGTTTTCACTACTTTTTAATATTTTCAGCGGCAGCAATTACTTTATAAATACACTAATTGCAAAGCAATTAATTTGCCAGACAGCGAAAATATAAGATCTTAAATTTTTAATATCCATTCTGTTTTAATTATCTCAGCTTTTCCATTTCATAGTATGTATATCGTTCTTCTTAATTTTATCTGATTATGTATTTTGTTAAATTTTTTTGCAATCCGCTTTCACACTCGCCAGTCTGGTTAATTAAAATGTTCTGGTGTGCGTACCGTCCAATATTATGACTGTGGTTTTTAAATGACATAATACTCAGACACATTAATTAAAATGAATTTTGAGCGTATGCAGATTAAAAGAAATTTTGCATACATTACATAACGTATTACAAGAACGGGTGAAAATAGATCGCTGTAAGCATACCAACATGTTAATTTTAACCCAGCGCGGTGACCGTGATAATGTTAACTGTGATGAAAATTACACTGACATCATACAGATCGTCCTTAACTTCCTTTTCCTGATTTAGCAGTGAAATGATTAAACCAGATTTATTGTATGTATGTATCTCAGAACTATAATCTCAGTTCTACGCCGTTAACCAGTCTAATATTATAGTCTAACATTATCATTAGGCCAAGTTTGTTACTGACCTTCCTCAAGTGATCGCTTCACGTCATCCACTGTGCTCTTGGGTACGCGCAGTTGAATGACATGGTTCTCTAGGAAATCGGCAACAGTGTCCAGGAGTCGGTTTTCCACTTGGTTCTCCCTTGCTCTGGGCTCTTCAGATAACATCTCGAAGGACCTAGCAGATCGCGGTGATCCAGTACCAAGAAGACTGACGCCATCAACAATGCTGACTTCTCTAGCCGCAGCGAGGTTTTCCGCGTACTTTAACGCTCGTTCCTGTGAATTGTCAAATCTTAATTATAATTTCGCTTACAAATTGAAACATCTCCTTCGATTAATTATTACTTTTCCTTTAATTAAAACTGTACTAATTAAATTAATATAAAAAATTCAAAAGTCTCACCATAATCAAATTAACGTTGTAACCGATAATTAAATTTATATTATTAAACTGTGGTTTGTAAACCAACATTTCTACATTAGACTTGTGTACCCAAATTGCAACTACTTCATTAAAAAGCGAAACTTTTACTAGAACTAGGGCAGTCGTCTAAGCTACATAATTATTGTTTTTATATGTCACTTCTTAAAACTGGACACATTCAATTTAATTCTCAGTGAGAACTTATTGAAAGGCTTTTTCCTCTTTCCAAACATAATAACTATGACTTAGACTTCCTATAATTTCCTTTAACACGACAACTTGAATTTAATTTAAATTTTTTAACCCCTTTGTCGTTCCACTGTTAGACACGGGACTCCTCTCAGAGTGAGAGGGTTAATACCCTCAATAATTATTTTTAATTGTTCTTAAGTAAATTAAAAACTAGTTAAGTACCTAGACTAGCTTCTAATAGGACCACATATCACAACACAACACACCTTCAAACACAAGGAGACGTCTTGTTCCGCACAACTCTTGACAACACCGATGACGGAGGTGATGACGTCATCTTCGCCTGTGGGCTTCCCACTGGCCACTGCCACTGCCACTAGCGCCAATAGTATGGACTTCATTTCTACGGCCCGTGGTATTACTCGAAATGTAAGTTCTGGAGTTTGCAATGCGGTTTTATTCTACATGCCCCCACCGGCGCGGACTGAAACGCCGGTACGTTTAAGTAGCGTTATGGTGTGCGAGTTAGGAACCATTAGACGCGGCAATAGCTTTATCTTGACTTAAGCATCACTTAGCTGCAACTACTGTGTAACTTCTAAATATTTGTAGATCTTAATGGAGCGTTACAAAATGTTGAATGTAATGTAACCGATACGTTATCAGATACTAATTCAATTGTAAAAAAATTTGCTTCCTATTTCTTTTTTTACTGTTATATAGATACGTTTTTTCAGCTTCGAAATTTTGAAAGGAATTAACGTAATAAAATATATAGAAAATGAAGCAGATTTTTAAATTACGAACGATTCATTATAATTATGTATGTAAAACAATAGTACTAGCAAAGTAGAATCTATTAATCTATAAATAAATCCAACAAAGTGTAAATGCTTCAACGTTTAATCTCGCTCTAATAGTCTATGGTGCTGGTAGATATGTTACAATTTTGTAAATTAAAAACAAAAACGTAACATCACCCCTGTATTCCCCGAAGGAATAGGCAGAGGGGTGTATTTAAGTCCCACGTTTCAGCAAATTGTTAATTAGTTTGAAATTAATTTTATTCCTTATTATCCATCGAGTTTAATTTGAATGCCAATCAGATACGGGTCCCAAATGTATTAAGAGTTAGACCTAACCTAAGATATTAGATGAGATAAGATGTTATTTTCATTTTGGAATATATTTTTTTTTAAGAAATGGCAGTAAATTCATAAGAATAATCTCTTTACAGAGTATTTAGATATATTACATAAGCACACTGCCTATTTTACTTAGGCTATTATATAAGCTAGTAGGCTATTCTGTTTCATTTAACAGCTAATGTGCTCTAGTTCAGTCAGTATTAGTCGATTATTTTCTTACCGGCCAGTTCTATACCATTCGTATCTCTATTCGCTGCTTGAAGATCACACCAAGTGTATAGCGACACGATTGGCAAATAAAACTATGAATGACGGCTCAAAACCGTAATTTTACAGCCAAAAATAATTAGACAGTTTCTCGCTTATATAACATGCGTGCGTTGAAATAATAACGTGTGCGCGCATTTTGTGAAAACTTTTGTTACCGAGGCGTTGAACCAACGATTGAGATTAAATTTTGCTATTAAAAAAATTTCACACTGTACACGTGCTGTTAACGTAACTGGTGAAACTCGGGGATGCATTACACGCATCTGTCTGCCTCTTGGGGGATTAGAGGCGTGATGTTACGATTTTTATACACATGCAGTTATATAAAAAAATAACTCATAACCTTTGAGTAACTTGTTGGTGGAATTGTTAGTGAACTGACGGTTGGGCTGGTGACCGTGAGTGCAAGTTGCATCAAACACGTATATTTGTTAATTGTGCATAAGATCGGTGTAAAAGAGGTGTAACATATGTATGTGTATATTTATTATGTAAATATGTAGTTTACCAGCAGTTCGATCATCATAGCGTAGGTTCTGCCTAGTTTAATTACTATAAGATCTGTCGGTAATCATAATTTATCAAAATGTATCAACTCATTCTTTCCCTTGTTTTTCATTTAATCATAAACATTACTTTAAAGTAACAACTTATGTACTTTATATATTTATTTCGGTATATCACATACTTTACACTGTACTACAATTTTCTAAGATACGGTAATGATTTGCGTCACCAATACATTCAAAACGGTCATCAAGGATTTAAAAAATCTAATAAGTTAAGCCTAACCTAAGCCCGCATTCCCTTGAATCGCGTTCAGGCCTTTGAATGTATAATATCCAATTTGCAATAACATCGGTCGGTATAAAGTCCTGTCACGCAGCACCTGCGTGAGTGTTTTGATGTCATCAGCGTTCCTGGTGCAATATCATTGTTTGGAATGTAGGAAGTGCGAATTTAAATAATTATGTAAATATGATGTATGAAGGGCGGCGAAGGCGAAACAAGATCCATTTCACCAGGACCTCCTCGACGAACTGCGGGCTCAAGCTTTGTTGTAAAAGAAAGCATCTAATTATTCAAGAATTTTAGACAGATATTTAAATATTAAGATTGATTTATTCAGCTGTATTTGTATGTCTGTCCCTTACGGGTTTTGATCTCGGGAACTACATACAATGAGAATTTATATAATGTTTTCGATATAGAGTAGGATGAATATATGCGCTCAGTCTAAATTCGAAACAAATACGAATTGAAAGAAAGCTTTCATGTATCTATAAAGACAATTCTTACTTTGAAAACTGCTTTTAATAAATAATGATATGCGGAAACTTCAAAGAAAATGTAAGGTGAAAGAATTTTATTAGAACCGGTGGAAGTTGAAATAGTTAGCGGAAACCGTCTTTGCATAGTCCTCTAAGAAGTAGGCATAACAATAATTTTCAAAAGAAGGTGGGGTAGTACAATTTTTTATTTATTTTTCTACAAAATTTCTGGAAGGTGTTCAGTATTAAGCATGTTACATTTACATATCATCGTTATAATTTGACATAACATAACGCCAGTCTTTCCTCGAACGACTAGGCAGACGCTGTTAATTACGTAACAAAATAATATAAAAGCACTTACTCCTATGCTGGCAAAAGATGTCCAGATGCACATATGTAGGTACATCCTTTTTAAGACATCGCTTATTTTATAGTGCAATTTTTAGAAGGCTTTTGACTGAGGACTATTAATTTCACTTGTACCTACACCGAAAGGATATTGATAGACTTATCGTAAAAAATAAAAATCATAAAATAAAAAAAAATATAAAAAAGTAAAATAAATAATTATATAAAATTGAAGCAATCAATCTGAGCTCGTGGTGTTAAATATTGTTTTGGCTCAAAATCTCAAATTGTATATTGACCACCACCACCACTTCTGAGGAAGGAACTGGTACAGGGAAAAGTATACTCCAGTAATAAAACGGTGTAGGCTAACATAATAACTTAGGTTAGATTAGGTTAGGTTAGGTTAGACCTTCTCATTCTGAGAACAGACTCGTGCCAACCGGTGGAAAAATAAAAGAGGTTGATGAGAATGACAGCATTCACTTAGGTTACATTGTGAGTTACAGTCTAGACGGAAGCATAATTAACACCGATTGTAAGTGGAAAAAACGTGTGAACACAAAAAGTAGGCGCCAGGGAACCGCGTTAAGTTATGCAGATAGGTCAGCAGGTTAACGATAAGTAGCTGATTACTTGTGTCCTATCATGATGGGAATACTGAATCCATGGTAAAAAATTCAAAAGGTAGACCGAGAAGTTCTGGGCGCTATTCCCAGGATTAGGCCAAGTTAGGTTTTCTCTTGAAATTTTTAGTAGTGCTTATTTAGTAGGATTTATGCCCTGTGTATCGCAGAAGGCTCACTCGCTATTTCGTAGTAGGAGGCAAACGTGAGTGGTGGAATTTGAAAATGTACTACGCTCCTCTACCTATCCCTCCTGGAATATTCAGGCGTGAGATCATGTTTTAATCCTTTTGTGAATTCCTTTTACTATGTTATGGAAATACATTATTTTATTATTATTACAAATATTTCCATGCTACCTTGAAGGCTCTGGAACGAGATTCCGTCGGACTTTAACATAGTTCTATGTGACACTTTCAAGATTATCAAGATTATCAGTACAATAACAACAATTCTAATGACATCAATTTCTATAGATAATAGAAACTGGTGATCCTTCGGACCGTTGTATGATTACTTACCAGGATTTTGTAAAGAGATTTGAAATAAAAAATAACATAACTAAAAATAACCTTTGTCCTAATAATAAATAAATTAATTACCCTTCATTTCGTCATCAGTTGAAGTGTATTGGTAATTGATAGGATTAGCAAGGAGATTACAGAAGTAGGATCAGGACCAGGCGGCATCAAAAAAACTTGTATATATAACAATTTTAAATTTAGAATTAAGTGTAAATTGCTAAAACAGTAAATGGCAAAGTGAAAACGGAAATCTACTCCAATTTCCGGGTGGTTCACAATGATTGCGTGAACAAAACCCATCAAATATATAATAACTCAATAGGAACGCGTGTATATTATAATTATATCTGATATAACAACTTTTATTTCCTAATCCATCTCACGATGGTGACGATGAGACTGTACGATTGCGATCAATGCGACTGTTTTTTATATTCACATGGAAAAAAAGTATAACGATCCCGAAAGTTACCATACTTGTATACTATGTAATATAATCCATACAAAATTGCTACCTTCGAATAAAAGTGGCATAATTTGCCGAACCGAATATAAACGCACGCACACACGCACACACTTACGCTTCACTCACGCACGCAGACACGCAAATAAACATACGCAATATTTAAGAGCAACGGAGACGCTATCGCCTCACATATAACCAAATTACTTTATCCAAACCTCTGGTCTAACAACAAGTTGATTACTGTCATAATTCATATAAATGTGTCGATGAGACTGTAGAAATTGAAGAAGAATAGAGAAGTGAGTATACCGCAGCCGCAGGCCGCACTCTATAAGTACGTCGTGCGTCACGCGAAGCTAACTGGTTCATTTTTACTATCAATAAAACTTTCATCGCCATTAAAACGATTATATGATAGAAATTAATTTTGGAGCATACAAAATTGAATTTCATATTCTGTAGATATTGCTGTTTGCGAAGAATATCAATTCATGAATAATTATTTATTTATTCATTCGTCTGTCCGTATTCAAAACAGTATTAAAATACAATTCCCGCAGCTCAGTATAACCATAGTGATACCAGTATACACGTAGGTACTCGTATATTCGTAATAAAACAATGGCATTAGTGTATATATAAAAATAGAGAGAGGTAGAGCGAATTTTAAACTATAAATCAAAATTTGATAAACTTCAAAATTTTAGTACATCAGTAAAAATGTTATTAATATTGACAAATAATTATTAATTACCTACTGCATACAAATATATAGAATATAAACCAGTTACAAAGTATTTCTTCTGTCTGTATGATGTACCTATTAGGTACGTCTCGAGTGACGTAAAACGAGAGTTATATCTACACGAAATTTAGATTTACAGAGAGAACAAACATTCTAGATATTGGTGGTTGTGCTATGTGGGTTTTCCCTCACGTCTATCTATCCGTGGTCGCATACATATCACGTCATTGTTCGACATATTGACCTATCAAGCACCAACCGCAAGCATATTGCCTTTTAATGCAAAATGAATGAAAGTGAAGTTTAATGCCTGAGTACGTTTTTGTTTTATTGCAGTAGGAAACTAGCAAGCGAGTGGTCTGGTGTTAAATGGCTACAACGGTTACATGGGCATTCAATTATATTGATTTTTCTCAAATTCGAGACTCCATAACACTGTGGTATCCTACGTTTCTGTCGTCTCTGTCTACCACTTCCTTCAAACTGTAATAAAGAAATGCATTTCTGCTAAATACTACAAACAATTTATAGGGCTCACACAAGAGAGGTCTACATATGGTGGTATAACCTACGCAATCGAATTTTATCTCATTTTGATACAAAATTAATTCTGGCATAAATACCGCGACTCAGCAAACTCATCGGTACCTTGGCCCGAAGACGGTCTGCGAAAGACTACAAGCAGATGCTAAAAGCGGTGAGTAGATGACAGGCCGTCGAGATGCGCACGCCCATAAGGTGCTTATGTATAACAGTGGATTCAGATCGAGTGATACGGATGATGTTACGTAACATCACGCCTGTAATCTCCGAAGGGGTAGGCGGAGGAATGTAGTACATTTTCCCCACGTTTCAGAGTTACGTTTACGTACGGTCCCAAGGAATAGGTGGTGAGCCTATTGTCATACAACGGACACAGATTCAAACTCAGAGTCTCTACTAGAAACTCTAAATTAGAAAAATCTAATATTTACTACCCGACCCGAATTTGAACCTAGGACCTTCCGCTCGACAGTCGCATTTGCAACCACTCGACCAACGAGGCAGTCTGTTGAGGCAGACCCATGATGTTCATGATATAAAAACAAAATGATATCATTGTATTAGCTTCAACTGTAAACGTTGTTGACAGCTGTTATTCAATTGCAAAATGTGTAAAACAATTGCAGTTAAACATGACGAATGACAAATTAATTGTAACTATTTGAAATGTTTTCAAAATAGATATTAGTAGTTGAGAAAGCTGATCACACGGTTATATACGAAAAGACAATTATCACAATTCGAAGTCGAAAGACATTAGCGAATGAATAACAAAGTGTCAATTTTCAGCTTACAAGTGGTTACTAGTTTTGTGTTCGGGCTAAATTATCTTCATCATCAGTGTCGATCTCTCTTAGTACAGCGCGTAGGCCTTTCCTAATGAACGCCATTCCACCCTAACCTCGACTTGCCACAGATAAAAACTTGTAACGTCAAGATTTAATCTGACTTTTAATATTAAGTATCACTTGTTATACCGATGAATGAAAGTATTGTGAAGCAAATGGGCACCTAAGAATTCCTCATAATGTTTTCTAAATGAGTGCAGGAAGTTGATTGGTACTTGGCGAGCAGGGTTGACCATCGTCATGGGAGATCATTCTGAGACATGTTCTCTTAACAGCAGTATGATATAAGTTCTTGATGATGATGATGATCATTGGATTCAAGGTTTTGTTTATGTTCGCGTTAGGTTCAAAATAATTGAATTTTTTTTCCAAGGAATTAATTTTACCCGTGGCGAGGGTATTCCTTCAAAGATTTTTAGAAAAGATAGAATCAAGAGTATATGAATGTATAACGATATAAAATTCTTAGTAACCTTGTTTTAAAGCATAGTGTAACCTGCTGCTATTATGATAAATTAACCGTCGCATAATGGAAAAGCATTACCTTCAATTACACACTAACCGGCCAGCTGGTTTATTATTTTTTGTAGGTTACATTGATTTCAATTCACGATGGCGCGTTACGTGATCCTAATTACAAATAACTTAAGACTGAAAATCGCTCAAATCCTAGGCTAAATCTTATTCGAAACAAATTCACAGAGATTAGTTTATTACAGCAAATAGCTCTAATATCGAATAACAATGGGTGTTTTGATGGGAATATTCCCATGCTTACGCCATTGTGGTAAGCTGGTCGAGAGTAAAACTGACTTTCTTCGTAATTAAACGAAAATCACTGGAAATTACTCACGTGTGTTTTATTAACTTAATCGTAGATTGGATTGTACTAGCTAGTGTGATTGGGTGGTGGGTGGTTTGTGGGAACAAGGTGAGGTCAGTGACGTGGAGGTAATAACGGGTTGCGTAGCGACAGACAACGAAAGTAGGCTTTGATTGCGTTTGAACGCAGAACGATCTTGAACCTACTCATATACCCATAATTATCAATTTCCTATTCTCATTACCCTGGTAGAGTTCTTGAGTAAGTACATATTTCTCTCAAAAAGTAACAGAATGGGAATACGACCTAGCCAGATAGGGCATATTCGGGACAAATGTGCGTACTTTTGTCTTTCAGACCTTCCTGTGTTTTAAATATTAACTCTAGATAAATAGTAAAATAATTATTGAATACGGCATTTATTCATAAATAAATAATGTATCTATAAATACGAGTATATGCTAAGGCACGAAATATATCGAATCAGTATTCGTAAATGCTTCTGTCAGTGAAGATTGGGAAACGACCATCTGGTGCCAAGAGATGTCCTCTAGATATGCAGTGATAACATCAAATTAAAAAAATTAAAAAGTTTTTATTCATTATATGGTATATTGATACACTTAATAAACGTCATAACAATTCTTATCCATCATCATCTTATTCATCGGCTTTGAACGCCTCTTTTAGGTTTATGTAGGCCGGAAGAAAAAAGCCGGCGGAAAAAAACTCCCGGCATTCTACAAAAAAACAGACATACAAGTTACTAACATTGCTGTATAGCTTTGGGACCCCAGAGAACACACGAGAGTTCATTTAGTTCCAGTACAGAAACAAAAAAAAAAATTTTCTTTAAAAAGTTTTGGCTTCCACTCTTCCAATGGGATATGTAGATGGGACCTACACAAGTAGAAAATTAATCACTCAATTATTAGTAAAAAATGGTTTGCTTATAAGTATAAATAGATAGGCTGTAACAGTCTAAAGGCAAACACCATGAGGAAACCTAGATATATCTTACAAGTTGCCATAACGTTACCTAAAAATTGTGAATTCTGCGTACCTGCAATTAACCAAAGTGGCAGACAAATACTTTAACCTATACAATTCCCGAGTCTAAGTGTCCTCCTATATAGAACATGACACATTAGCTTGATTATTTACTCCAATTTAAAAGTAAAGTTCAATTATTCATGGTACATAATTGGTTATTACATTAATTAAAGTATTTAATTTACGCTTACACCTGTTCGTTGCTTATAAGCAAAGCGTTATTAGTAGATAATGCTATTTTTTCATCGCAGGCGCTAACTGCAAAAAAAACCTTAGCTTGTTCTTACTTTTTCATAATAAAAAGCATGAGAAATAGATAGATAGTAATGGATTCAATTACACATTAGTAGTAAGTGGTTATCACCTATAGACAAATAGAACGACAGAGAAGTTTCCGCTGTGTTCCGTTTTAAAGGATCTTTATATCGCTATTATTGAAGAACTCCACGTGTGTCTTAAAGACGTCCGAACGAAGTTCATTCTATAACTTGTACGCGTTTCAGAACTGCATTTGAACGAAATTAATTATAAGTACCTATTAATGACTCCTACTTCACATCACGTATCATCACAATCCAATGCGGGACATAGACTTCTCCCAAAGAGCGCCTTTGCGCCCTGTCATCGGCTTTCCTTATTCACCTTCTGTCTGCAGCCTTCTACATACATAAATTCTAAGAAATTGTTGTATTTATTCGTTACGCTATTGTATATTTAGGTGTAGATAGACAAGAATCTCTTTTCGCAATCTTTCTGTTCCGTGTGGATAGACAAGAATCTCTTTTCGCAATCTTTCTGTTCCGAAGGGGTTAGTTGATGATTTGTCACTTATCCAATAATCGACCGTAGTTTCTCTACTCTTATTCTAAATTCTGGCTGGCAGTTCTTATCGGTTTTCTACACGGATGATTTACTTATGATGAATATGTGTATTCATTATTCCAATGTATATGGATTCATTATTACAATGTATATGGATCACAAGTACCTATGTGTGTATATCTGCTTATTTAATTATCGCCATGAAGTGTGCAACTATTTCACGCTCTCTCAACCAACCAGGGTTGACTTTAAGAGAGTGCGATTAGATAATTATAAAGTACACCCTTCTTGTAACCCTTAGATCAAGTTATATAAATGAATAAAAGCTCTTATTTTACTGGCTACATCTCGAGTTGCATCAGCCTAATCCAGCACGGTTTAGTTATCGGACAACACCACGGGTACAAGTATGGAATAGCCAGCTCAGGTTATTCAGTTTCTTAGCAATTACACGGTTAATCGTAAAGCTATTAACCACTAACCGCATAAGATACTGAGCATAACATATAATTATACTAGAGAAGACCTCCTAATACTAAATGGTCATATAATAGGCATTATTACACGTGCAGTTATTATGCTTCTTTATGAAAAAGCGTAAAACTACAAGAAAAAAATATAGTCCAAAAACGGATAATATACAGAAGCGAGCGCCATGATAGTGTAACTATAGTTCACTAATGAGAATAATTTAATTGAAAAGTATATTTTACATAATTAAAATCCTTTATTTTTTACGTTTCCCGATAATTTACACATTTATGTCGATGAGTTTAAAAATAAACTAGGAAACGATAACAGAGTGTGGATACACTTGCCAATTAAGATTTGAATTTCGAACACTTTAAAGGTCATTCACCTAACGATAGATTTAAAATTGCGCCTTTCAATATCTTTGAGAGTGACGCGATAGATGCTTGTTCATATTCTATGCGAATGTTTACTGATGTATAACATTCTACTCATTTTTATTTTGCGAAAGTTACTGTGGGATGTAATAACTTTAGCATCATCAGCCTGTACCAGTCCACTGTTGGACATAAGCCTCCCTTAAAAGGATTTGCATATAAACCCACGCTGGGTATGCTTGTTTCGATTCACAGAGTACCTACAGCTTCTCGCACCCACTACGTTGTTACCAGTCGCCGGCCAAGGCCTTTAGCTGTACCTCGATAGACTGCGCAATAAGATGATCAGCTGGTCAGCAGAACTCCGTCTGTTATTTAGTACAGTATACCGCGGGCAGGTAAAATGTTGGCTGAAGCTCTTAAATCTCTCTTGCAACTTTGTTAGCTTAACACCCGTCTACCGACTGATATGGAACCTTTCCAAATACCTTCTTGGGCTCTCAACGACCGCAGCGAAGTCACGGCAGCAACGTTAATCATATTCTACACCACGGCTTTTAGTAAACTTACAAACGTGTCGTTTGATAAAGCTAATATATTTAGACTATTGTAGACTATATGGCATGAAATGACCTATATTGAGATAGGTATATATCCCGTGTATAATTGGTACGATTCTTACATTATACGTTTATCATTCTTTTCCTTAGCGAGTATTATTTCTGAATTTAATTAAAATGTTTTTTGTTTACGATTTCTAACTTATCAATCTCTGTGATAAAAATGTCAGTGAGATAACAGGTACATAGTTTCGGTGATTTTTTAAACTATGAGTTGTGTTTCATAATTGTGACTCAGTTCTTTGTTTCGAGGCTTACGAAACTTTATTCACATTAACAATGATATAGAATTCATATAATGAGACTTTTACATAGTGCATATTTGATAACAATATACGGACAACTTATTGTACATACAAAGTATTAGAGATTAACGAAGTCAATTTGTTAGCTAAGTGATACAGATTTTTAGTATAATTTCAAGTAATGAATAAAACGTGATAACATTGTATTTATTATAAGAAGAGGATAGATCAGCACACAATGGTCTAGTCCCTGGACGCACTACTTTGCTTTTAATAAGGCTATATTTAGTTGGTGATATTGCTTGGCAACTTTGTTATGTCTGTCAATATGTACCTTGCGCGCTAATATGTTACGCCCACCCGTGATGTGATCCATTATTTCATAATATTGACTAGACATTCTAAATCTATAATTTAGCTAATACTAGATGCTTAGATCAATTTATAATTTTGATTATTCAGTATTCTTATTAAGTTAATCAAGAGAAGAACTATCTTCATCTATGTATATACCCGTGTTCAATATTATATTGACATTTGCATAATATTATTATAATCATAATTGCACATTACAAAACATGAGTAAGCAACTGGTTAACAATATTGTGTATTATATATGTATTAATAACTAATAGGCAACCTATAAAACCACAGTCAAACCACAGTAGGTACTCTAAAATAGCTTATAAAATGTCGTCAACCGACTTCACGAAATTTTCTTAATTCTCCCGTATTTATTTTGTATACGTGAAACGGTAGTAATAATTATAGGTATTTCGTACTGATGTGATTGTAAATTATTCCTATTAAAAATTAAAATATTTTATTAAATCGTCGATACCCGCGTGAGATCGTTTACTTTCCGTTTGCTTTTTTATTCGATAAGAAGATAAATAAACGTTCAGCCGAGCGGCACTACACTTCGTATCATGAGTAGCGTTATGTAACCATTGCCGGCAATAGGCTTATTATTTGAATAGCATATAAATATATATATTTTGTTATATGTGACAAAAATGGTGGATATAAATTATAACCAACGACAGTGGACAGTTATTTGCATAAAAAGTAGCTGAATATTGTTTAAAATCTTATAATAAAATGTGTGCCTCGAAAGCTGATTATATAAAGAATTCGCTAAAGAATTAGTCGAAAGCAAGAATCAAGGCAAGAAAACGAAAGTCCGCCACGAGATCTATGCCGACATGTCGTGATGACGATGAGTCTCAAAATTCAAGATTATCACGGGAACACCATTTTGACTGTACGACTGTATATCGTAACCGTGTCGTCATCATACTCGTATTTTGTTTGTACATTCGTATTCAATACCGGTTATATTCTTTGAACCGTTTAAAAAAACTTTACGTTAATTAAACTTAGCTATCTAATTCACTTTTTTTAATCGTCACATATTTGTTGCCCTGACTCGTTGGGACGGTTAGGTTTAAGAAACGAGGGTATCAAGCAAAAAAAAGAAAATTTAAGTTCTAGTCCAGCCGTGACAACCGCGAAAGGTATAATACGAATTTTTCGTGTTGTGGGACAATTATAATAGTATTAACCAATAATTACTGTAATTATTAGGTCAGCATATTGTAATGGTCGGGATTGCTATATGCAATCAGTATAAGAATTAACCCCTAAATATCATATTTCTCTCAATAAAGTTTACATAAATAAATAGAATGGTCAATAAAATCTGAGTAAGATGGTTTATTTACTAACCGTGAAACTAATGTATTACTTATTTCTACATCTCTTGTTTAATTAATAATAATAATCATTTCTTAGAACTTATTGGACTTTTTAAAATAGGAATTTGTCATTTATACATAGTTCATCATACATCGTACATCATGCATAATATGCATATTATTCTTAATAAATAATAAAAGTATTATTGTTATGCCAATATTAGGTACTTTCTCAGTTCGTAATATGTCTCATCGTTGCAGAACAAACCACGCAACAGCAATAGGAGGTGAAAAGGTATCGAAGCTTAGCCAAATAATTATAAAGACAATACTTATCTTTGCATTTCATATAATTTTTAATTATATTAATGTCGTACCGACGCAACGACAAATCGTCGGCTGTAAAACAGTCGTAACGGTAATAACACCATGATCTCCCAACTTTCAATATCGATCGTTTATACATATATACATCTATCTCGCTCGCGTAACGCCGACCCATACATCGATGGTCGATATTCGACATGAGCAAGACTAAGTGTATTAATTATTAACTTTCTATATGTCGCTAGAAGCGATAATTCATCGCACAGTGTAACTACACAATGTTGAGTGTATTGCGTAATGTACTTATGTATGTGAATTTCTAAATACTTCAATCAATATAAATATTAATTTTCTCTTATCTATATGTAGAGAAAAATATATTAACTTTAGATCATTGTGCATAAGATTTCTTTTAATTCTATGTAAGTATAATAATGTCAAGATTTTTTAAATGCAAGTCTTCATGTTAACAACGGCTTGAGCTACCTTAAGATTAGCGCTAAGCAGATATAATCTTGTTGCAGTTAGTAATGTACATTAATTATCATTATAGACAGCGGAAAATGAACGCGGAGTAAGTTGTTGTGACTTAACAACCATTTTTCTATAGACACAGTGCAAATACTTTTGTTCTTACTTACCTGACGCCTTTCCTCATTCATAATTCCACTTACATAATAATACTGGTTTCGAATATCAGTTACCATTAACGCTTACTTACCTTCTGCTACACCTATCTCATTAATGTCTTTAACAGCAATGAGCACCGCAGCCGTGGGTATTACGCTGTTTTTATTGAATTAAGATGTAATAAATTGAGTGAGAAGGTTTCATTGAATCGATTACGCTGTATAGAGTGGTGTACAAACGTAATAGGATTAGCAAAACCAGGTCGTCTTTCGGAATAAGAGATTAGGAAAGCTTTGCCAGTTTTAATCCAAAGCTTGTAGGTATATTATCACCTTCTCACCTCTTACAAGAAATATATTATATTCAGATGCCATAACTGTTTAGTGACTGGAGTTCAAGGGTGAAGGTGGAAATGGAAGCTATTCATCACCATTATAAAAAAAAAAAATTATATAAAATTAATGAAATGAAATTAAATTGCAATAAAATAATTTAAATTGAATTGAACTAATTTGAATTAAATATTTATTTATCGATTTAAAAAGTTACATTTAGACGGGTCGCAAGGACCCCTGTACTAGGTTAGTAACAAGTATTCTGGGTACCCCGCTCATCCTTCAAGACTCTTAGTATTATAATTAATTAATAACAACAATATTATAAAATACTTATATTATATAATTATAGAGTTATTACTTAAAAGTATGTATATTGTAAATGAATAAGCTAGGTAGAACAAGGTGGTGAAAAATGAAAGCTTAAGTCGCTGCCGAGAAAGTTTTGATATAAGAAAATTTTATCCTTTCCTTTTTTAAACACATTTTTTTCTTTCAATATATCGTCGGGAATATAAATATAGGTATAAAATAAATAATAATTAAAAGAATATCTTTATAAATCTTGTACATTTCGTTACTATTCAGATACAAGTATGCATCATAAAACAGAGGGGATAGGCTTTTGGGCGCTAGCTACATTCTGATTTAAATATGTCCTTCTTTTAAAAATGGCGCCCTAAGGAACACAGATGAATTGGGTCCAATTTAAGTTTTCTATCATACACTCATAATACATATTTTTAATATATTAATTACCCACAACTGTTGTATTAGCTTATGTTAATATTATTTTTCTAAGCGATTTGAATGCAAATCACACTTTCATATTATAGTATGTAACGCGACGCCCACTTTGTTTATAGAAAGCCTTGTGTATTTTGGGTTGTTAGGTAAAAAGAACGCGTGTTAAAGAAATAATATGGAAGATAAATTAGTTGTATAGGTATATATCTATACCCTTATAGTCGTGACGCAAACATAGATACATTCATACGCTGCGAATAAATGACTGAATGGGTTAAGAAAAACTAACTTTAAGCACAGTCGGATTTTGCTTCAATTGGCGTTAGTGAAAATTTTTCAGGAGCGTGTCAATGCTTTGACCGTGATATTGTTTAACTGTTATTTAAACCACTTTTAGAAGCACGGACGTATAATCATAATAACTAATATCGTTTAAACTCATTTGTTAAAATGTTTAAGCCTCAGCGGCGTAAATTATCAGGTTCGTAAATCTTATAAAATATTACTTCTTTAAATACGTCATTCCTACCTCTATAACATCTTTGTAGTAGTACAACGTGTCATTGACAGGTAGCTCTGTCAATGACACGTTGTACAAGTAGATGTATAAAACCTTAAACTTACAGAAAAGTAACGAAGTACATTGCCGCGAACTATACTAAATATTAATTTACATTGCAAATGTAATACGGTCACTTTAACGGGCATTAATACTATAGGCTCAATTTAACTATGAAATTAATTTAATTTGACTTTATTAAATTGAGTCAAACTGTGAGATAAACATTTAAGTACTTCATTAGCAGTCCATAAATTTTATTAACGGCCCTTTAACGAAGAGACAAGTTGTAATACACTGATTGGAATACGTAACATATTTTATCGAAGCTTACATTCCGAAATGGTTGGTACAATAAGGTTCTATCTCCCACCACAAATTAGCCTATAAATATAATAATAAACCTATAAGTTTTCACATTACTCATTCATTACTAAAATGAGGAAATCACATGCCTAATTATTAATTGTTACTTATCTCTTACTATTATTATAGTAAGAGATAAGTAACAAAGCAACAAAGTAAAATTATATTTTCAGTTTTTTTATATAGTCGTATTACAATTGCCAATTTAAAAAAAATAATAAAACTATACAACCTTTCAAGCCTCATCTTATCAACTTAGGGATGAAAATACTAACGAAGTGATATACTTTCACTTCCAATAATAAGCTGTTAATATAAATTCAACATTTCTAGCGCCGAGAACAACGAAATCATACAAACCTACGGTATCCACAGTGTATAATTTCCACACAAAGTGTGTTGTTTTTTACTTACATCTTGTCGCCGTCTATTATATAGGAAACTTAAAAAATCTTCTAGGCATGTGATTTTAACTGTGTATAACTCAGTCATTTTCTTTGTACGAATTCATCGTAATGCTACAGTAATTGCAACTCGTTACATTCAGCAGTGTGAGCGTCTAAGCAAAAAATGATTTAATTGAGCAATTATAGAAATAATGCTATTTAAGAATCGCATATTTATAAACATTCTTAGTATTAAGGATCGATATTTATTTTCGCTAACACAGAGGAGACGCACGCAATGACACAAGAGGCTAACACGGAGAAGAGAAAACAGTGATAGCCTAGTGATTAAAAATTTAAAATGTAATCCTTTTCGTGGGTTCATGTTGAGAGGTGTGAGACAAAAGAATGTGTCTTAAATATCAGTTGCAGTGACAACGAAGACAAATACCGTAAGCAGAGAACTCAGAATTCTCCACAATGTTCTCTATAAAAAATGTTTTACGATGTTGACAAAAAAATCTATTCGGACATCAAGGATGTAGCATATCTCAGATATGCTATGCTCTTGTTTGAGACTAATGACATTGAATGGACTAAGTACTAAAAAACTAATAACTAACTACTTCAAATATGTACCCCTGTCTTAATATACGTTTTTTATTAAAAATCTTATCTTTTCCTAACCTTCGTAACGTATGATCAAAAATAATATACGTAAATATTACATGTATTATTACAACCGGTGGTAATATACCAGAAGTGGAGATCAATGGCCTATTGAAAGTTATTTTCTTCGACACATCAGTGTGTAATTCAACCGTAACGACTGCGGGAACTCTCCACTTGTCTGTAATTATGATCTGATCGTAAATATACCAGTATCTCTAACGCAGTTAGAGTGTGAGCGATTTATGTTTGTCTGTAAACAGCGTTATGTACCTACTTGGTGAAATCTATCTATTCTAGAACAATCTACTAGACTTAGTAAGAGAATTTTTATAGGACTCAGTAACTTGTTTTACTAATAATAATTGTGCATTTGACAGTTTCAAATTGAGGTGTTAATATACGTATGTTTAGAAAGATTTGCAATATTTGGAATATACGTAACAAGCTGAATGAAAGTATGTACGTTATTTTGAGAACACTGACCTCGCCGCCGTACGAATCATAAATGAGGAACAATGTTACATTTTTCAAGTTTATTCACGCTATTAGTATGTACTATGCCGTGAACTCGGATAAAGGTAAATTACGTAATTATATTAAGACATTCTACGTTTATTATAGAAATACACGTGTGTGTGTTGACTGCCTCGGTCAACTGGTTGCAAGCGCGACTGCCATCGGGAGGTTCTGGGTTCAAATCCCGGCTTGGGTACTATTGGATTTTTCTCATTTAGAATTCCTATTAGGGACGCGGAATCTGGATTCGTGCCCGATGTATGGCAGTAGGTTCACCACCTACTCAATGGGACTTAAATGTAACTGATGAAACATGAGAGTGTACTACACTCCTCTGCCTACCCCTTCGGGGATAATAGGTGAAAGGTTACGTTTTTTTACACGTGTGTGTTTATTAATGATAGTATAAATTTGAGTATAGAATGAGCGCTCTCTCATACACAGATATTTTTGTGTCACATTTATATTTAATGCGAAATGTGTCTAACAATGTGAAAATACGAATGACAATCAAGAAATTAAAATATTAATCATTTTTAGTCTTCGTTACTTCTGTATACGAGTGTTCAAACTTGTAAGGTGAATTTATAATGTACTAGATCATATCTATCTTAATAATTACATTATTCTCTTATTATATTATATTATAAAAAGTCTATGAAAATTCCATTATATTATACAGTGGTTAAAATATGTAGTCAAAGTGTAGAGTCCACGCAATGACCGGTAGAAATTCATGAATATCTATGGATTCGAAGTAGCCAAAATACTAAGTAAATTTAGTATTAAAGGTTAAAAATTGAAATTCTATACATTTTTATCGTAAGAATACATTTTATAATCTGTAAGTACATTCATATACCTCATTTGCGATCTCTTACTAGTGAGTAAGTCCTTAACATGCCCCTAATATAAGAAGCAAACGAGTATTACCACATTCAGCCACTTCTAAAACATAAATGAGGCTTTCATATCGACGTAGGCTTTAATGAAGTTAGATACGCACGGAGGTAAATGGCTAGTATGTCGTTCAGTGTTATGATCGCTAAGATTACCTAGGTACGATAGCTATGAATATACAACATGGCCGCTAGCGCTTGGACACATTAATATACATATATGTTGTCCGAGGTTGACTTTCATGTTCTCTATAAATTGTATTAATAGTATTATAATTAGAAAACTGTAATAAAATTTGTGTTATAATTTGTTTTACACGGTCTTAGAATTTGTAAACAAAATTTACGCGAATGTGTAATATAACCGGTCAGTAGGCTCAGTTAAGCTTTGGTTTAACGGTTCGATTCCCACCCAAGACAAACAATTATGTGACTAACATAAATAGCTTTCAGGTTGACTTAGACTCACAAGAATATTTAATTCTAACATGTATGTCGGAGAGGTTTCGCTGGTTCGGCCACGTAGAGAGAATGGAGGAGGATCGTGCGGCGAGGAGAGCCTATCGTGGAGGTTCCACTGGGAAACGGCCGGTTGGACGACCAAGATACCGCTGGAGCGACGAAGTCCAAAAGGACCTAAGCGCTTTCCAAATAGCTCATTGGTAAAGAGTAACTCAAGACAGAAAAAAATGGCGGCTCTTGGTGTCGGAGGCCAGGATCCACTTCGGGTCGCTCAGCCGGCGTAAGTAATATATCGGAGAGAAGAGCAACATAAAATAAAAAAATATAAGAAAACATTTATTAATATTGTTATTATCAAATGATTATTATTGATAATTTAATTTACTAGAAATACATGATTGAGATGAAATGGATACGTGTGGAGATGTACTAAGATGTCTATTAGTGTTAAAGGGCTCGTATACAGGGTTGCAAAACGAAAAAGATATGTGAAGCTTAGCAGAGCCAATGGACTATGGATGGGTGACCACCGCTGGTAAAATGATACCTGCCTTACACGATCCGGCCGGCTTATATTACTTTAATGTAAACAAACATTACAGTAACATTACATAGTACAATGATACACAATGGCGGGCCTGTCCCTATATCTCTTTCATCCAAACAAGATATTAAGAAAAGGTATATTTAGGAGAGCTTAGACTTATTTGACTTTTAGTATGGCTAAATATAGAAAACATAGTAGTTCATAAATAAATGATAGATTTCATCCTTGTACTGTATATAGTGTCCAAGTTCAAATATGTATGTTCTATTGGCATTGGTTTCCGTCTTTCTGATAAATTAATAAACGTAAGTTAACACAAGCGTTTTATAAAAATATCTTAGTTATATATTGTATTTACATACATTTACATATGATATATGTGTTTGAACTACATATTTCTCTTTTGCTGATGTTGGCATTTTTGTGTAGAATAGTATATTGTATTAGCATACATGGGTGGGTCATGTTTGCTCTCCCGAGGCAGCGATTCCGTACGTAAATTCGTATTAGATTATTTTATTAGCTTCGTAATGAAAGCGTGCAAGTTTTAAGTTTATTATGTCATGGAGTTTCAGAAACCTAAACAATGACAGTACGCTTATGACTGTCTGCATAAAGGATATTTCTTAATAATATTAAGATATTTTTAGAACTAGGAATACAATAGGCTCACCACATATTCCATGATGGGAGGTAAACGTTACTGATGAAACGTAGGAGTGTTCTACATTCCTCTGACCACCCCTTTGGGGGTTACAGGCTTGATTTTACGTTTTTAAGCATAGACGATACTGCGTGGGCTTGTCCAAAGATAATTTTTATACAAGATTTTTAAATTCATCTAACGGAAACTGTAATTCTTTTAACAGAAATTTACATTCATTGTCTCGTAAAATATTCGTGAGCTTAACTTGCTCGTCTATTGGAGTTTTGGGACAAATACCGCTGCGCCCATGGCTTTTTATGTATTTTAATTTTTTATTTAAACTATAAAATTATTTTACTGTTACTATTATTATTTACATTTAATGTTATATACATACATATATAGATTTTAGTAAAAATATTCATTTATTTTTAAACCGTTTTTAATTACTGACAATATTAAAATCTCTCACTATTATATTTTTGTAATAAATTCTGCCGCATATACAGATAAATCAGCCTCGAGGTTCGTAAAGGCAACTCGAAGCTTTCACCGGTAATGCTTTGGATTAAGGGTCACAGTCAATCAAAACGAAATATATGAGAAAAGCCCTTCGGCTACGTTAAAAATATAATTCGAGGTTGATACGATAAAAGTATAAAATTGAAGTTAAGAAAATGT
Organism: Parelbella ahira ahira; assembly: GCA_018244795.1. Lineage (NCBI taxonomy): Eukaryota > Metazoa > Arthropoda > Insecta > Lepidoptera > Hesperiidae > Parelbella > Parelbella ahira. The sequence continues at coordinate 23,254 of DWME01000682.1, forward strand.
GCTAAATTATTAAAAAAAAAAACAATAAACTGGAATGTTGTATTCGTCGATCAACTGTATCTACTTAAAATTAAAAATAACCGAAACGGGTTTCAATAATTTACCAAGCAGACGCCACTTTTATGACATTACCCTGGAATTCATTATCGAAAATACCATTTCGATAGCAGCAAATATCTACAAAGCGCTTATTTGCATAAACATTAGGGTCCAAACTGAATCGAATTTCTTCTTAACCTAGATGAGAGTTTTGTATGTTGTAAATAGATAAACGATAGGTGGGGGGGAAATGATAAAACTGTATGGCGCTGCGTCCACCACGCCAAACATAGCTTGACATCTCTCGATGTCAGAAAATACCACTCGGCCGGTGAAAGATTAAGTCCGATCGAAAAAATGAAGTTCGCAATCGTTCTCGTGCTTGCCATTGGAGCTTTCGCTGCCGCCGAAGACAGTGATAACACCATGGAAATAGCCATCAGCTTTGTCAAGGACTGCAAGGGAGATTACACCTTGTGTGTTAAGGTTCATATTATTATTATATTTTTTCTATTAAAGTGAAAGTGAAAAGTGAGAACGTGCTTATAGTGCATCGGAACGGGTTTCAAACGGCGTCGAGAGGAGCAAATTTAATAATTTCAACCGCTTCACTTATTGTTGTGTGATTTTATTCAGTAGCTCGAGATAATAGAATGATTCATTAAAATATTATAGAAACATCGAAATCAACGTGTTTAAAAACGATTTAAAATTAATATCGAAAAAAATTGTGTCTGTGTTTACAGGAAAAGTTGCTGAAAATTGTCGACAATTTGAGAGCGTCAAAAACCATTACGATCGCTGAAGGAGTAACATTTAAAAGCGATGGGGAAACAAGAACCGGGAAAAAACTCGACGTCCTTCCCGTTGATCCCACCGCGAGAGATGTAGAGGTCAATTACAGACTTTTGGACGGCGTTGTAAGCCTTTTCGAGACACATGCCCTCGAAGTCAAAATGAACCAGGCTGATAAGGAAACAGTGCAACGATCTCTCGAAGAAGGTATGTTATAATCTTACATTTACACATATTTTTTATCTCTTAAATTAGATTCGAACTATTGAAATCAGAGCTTGAAATTGGATACAAATACGTGGTGGCAGATGGAAACAATATGTTATATAAAAATTTCAATCCGTTACAGTTAATGCAAATTTAAATCATTTGTGCTTTAACACGTCTATAAAGTGATAAAATTGGCTTGAAATTGCCAAATTTTTATTTCTTTTTTTCATTTTTTCAGGTCGTGGCAAAAAGAAGGGAGGCGGCGGTATGGGCGGACTTATCGGACTTCTCGGCGCCAAGGTTCTTTTCGGGAAACTCTTCATCGTCAAGTTAATTGCCCTTAAGGCCTTAGCAACTGCCAAGATAGCCTTGGTCCTCGCGGTCATTCTATTTGTTGCATGGTGTTTGAAGCAAGAGCATACAAAGACTACATACGAAGTGGTCCCTCACGCCCACCATCACGAGACTCACCTGCCTGCCCATGTGGAACACATAGCTCATGATTTGGGCGGTCACGGTCATGGATACTCTGGCTACGGCTCCGACTGGAACAAGAACATCGATGAGGCCCAAAACCTAGCCTACAGCGCCTACTCACCTCATAGCAAGTAGATAGAAAATGCCACCAAAAATATTAATCGTTGGTAATCCAACAAACAAATAACCTCTGTTGTACAAAGACTTAATATTTATTTAATTTATTGTAATCATTAATTTATTTTTATTAATTTATTATTTAACCGAATAAACCATCGAGTTCAATGACTACTATTTTATTTTCCATCGCCCACTTGCAAGTCATTAAAAATGAAAGTTACCGAAAGTCGACGAACAACACGTGTTCGTTAAGAGGAAAAGTTTTTTTTTAATCAATTGATGAAATTACCGTTCATTGATCGTTATGAGAAATTACAATAATCTGATGATTATTAATTTATAATATATGTGATGTCAAATTAAAGAGAGCAACATAGTAGATGATCTTGAGTTGCAGGTGAACGCTTTAAAAGCTCTAATAACAGGGCTTACAGTAATGGGTATGAACAGATAATCATCGGTGAACAGTCCGTTATTTAGTTCAAACGGAAATCGAAATCGCTTGCGGACAGCCACTAAGTTCCGCTACCACATGTTCTATCACACCGAATCAATCGAATTTCACTTTTGAAAACAATATCATCTGAATATTCATAATCGATGAAACGTTTAGAAACCGTTTGATACGGTTTGTCAGAACTATAAGTATTATTTTGCAGCTACCATCAAATGGATATTATAGACTGACAATAAACAAGACTGGATAGTAAAAAAGTTTAGTTTATCGATGCTTCAATCAATCACAGTCATTACGGGCATCACCTTTCATTTGATCAAAGCGTTCCGACGTACCCTCTTCACTTTTCCCTACATCCGGGGCTGTTACTTCATCAGCGACCCACAAATTATCTACTCTCTCTGTTTATGTTTATGTATGTATGTTCCACATTTTATACTAATATGATATTAGGCGGCTGTGAAATCTCCCCGCATACTGGGCCAGCAACGAAACCACTTTTAACAGCTAAAACAGGTTTAAAGTAGATATTAAAGGCTCGGCTTTCTACAGGTGGTTTCATGTTGTTTCGTACAATTTTGTTTACGTTTGAATATGCATGTTATATCAATAGCGCAGCTTTTGATGATATGTTTTTATTAATGTCATTACTCGCCGCGAACACGGTATGGTAGATCGGTAATAACGCGTTGTACCGAAGCGACCATTAAATTATAATGGGTATCCGAATGAAATAATTGTAGAAAATCATTTTAATACACTGTATTCTTTATATAAAATTATAGCGAGCAATTTGTATGCTCTTTTGAAAAGTCTCGCAACTATTCTTATGTGGACACTTAAATGAATGGCGTAATTTTTTTCATTAAAATAAATAATTATTCTTCGTCCACCCCACGGTCCTATGCTATTTTTGTATCGAAACGCATCCAAATCGCTTCGGATTTTGATCGGCGAAACGTAATGGATAAACATAGTTACTTTCGCCTCATTAATATGTATAAGATGTGTAATTTATTATAATTCATAATTAATTTTAAAGGTTTTTCAAAGTTGATTTGACCACAAATCCGTATTTCTCCTATTCCGCAGCGAACCAGCACGGTGGAATGTAGCAATTCCATTCATCACTTGGTCGCAGTAAAACAGCATAGAGCGGAGAGCTTATCCATGCTTAGCAATGAACCAAAAGATTGCAGTCAAGATAATTCTTGTATTATTACCTCTCTGTGTTCATCTTTATATTAATGTAGAGATTAAATTCGTGTTCATCTAGACCATTTTCATCTTCAACTTCTCTCTCTATCATCATCTTCATCATCTTTTTCTTCAACTTCGTATTCAGGTTTATTTTACTGCTAGTACGAGTACCAATTAAAAAAAAAAACAGTATTTCTCATAAGAAATTTCGGCTTTCTCATTCTCGCTTAAAACAATAAAATAATTACTGCCAGTGTAAACAATTACTTTTAACATTTAATTGCGTTTGTGTGAAAGGTATATAATTAAAACTTCCAAAGTTAGACACAACTGATTTTGAATCTTATTTTCTTACTATTAAACATTATGTGACGGGACTTCGTGTAATGAAATATGTATGTAGTAGAGACCCCGTATTTGGATTTCGTTTGTGGCTAAGTTTATGACAAGATGTTATTAGTGTTGCCCGCATCCGTATTTAGGTATATATTATGGGTGTTGTGGAAGAATATGACTATATTAGTTTTTTATTCATTGAATTACATTGTTCAATTTTTTCAAAATTCTTGTATTTTTTATTCTAACAAATGTGCAATAATAACCGTCGTGGGTAATTCTTAGCAATTATTTTAAATTATGTCCAAAAAGAAAGCGAACTTGCCGCTACATTAAATAACAGGACAATTTTACATCTTGAGACGTGAGATTGAATTATTATTAATTCCATCATTACTACTTTAATCAAATTTCACCTTCATCATTAAAATCACTGTCTATAATGGGGAATGAAAAGATCCTAAGCAAACTTACACATATCTCAATAATGCTCTTTATGACGTATGAAGTTATTCTGACCTCCGCCGATAGAGCTGATTATGCCCTTAACCTTTTCACTCTGCGAGTACACCTGTGGCTACACATAAAACAATAAAATCCCCACCTACAATACATTCTCGAAGTTTTGAGCAAAAAGACAAATATATAATAATAAAAATGAAAGTGTAATAAAACTATTACATGTTATTACGTGTCTGTAATAATGGCCCACATAATATTTATTGACCCGACCTGGGGAACAAACCCAGGACATTTTGATCAGCAGTCGCGCTTGCAACCATTTGACAAACTAGGTAACCTACTATGCCCGGTTCTACTACGCCTCCCACGCTTATAATTATACCCAAAATTATTAAAAAATGACCGCGGCTCGAATGTAATTAGTGTATAGTAAGTACCTGAGAACACCATAAATTCACCTGTACATGTGTATTGTTCAGAACGCGTCTTAGTAGTACACAGCCCATAATCACTGCTGGCTTAGTTCACATCGCTTTCATTGAGCCTTTCTCGCTGGTTTAAATCATGTTTGGGTCAAAGGCGAGGTTTGTCGCTTGAGACCTAGAACGGGCGATTTATGTCCTATTGCTACTAAATTTATTACACGTCTATTAAATGGCTGTTAAAGTTTTCCTTCTGTTATACACCTGGCTTTACGATAACATAGAACTACCAACATTCGTGGAATCTAATATGGCATTTAAACTGTGGTTTTTTTTATAACTGCCACAAGCTGTAAAGCATGCACTGCCTAAGCAAAATAAGAAGTCCTTAACAATCCTTCACTGCATCCCCATCCATTCTACATATACCCCCTTCCATGTTAGGTTATATATTAAACAAGTATGCAAATTACGAGCTCAGCCAATTTTTAGAAAAAAACATATAATATATTCATTTGTTCTTGGAACTCTACATGTCATTCGTAACTGCATAAGACGGGTGTGGTATCACCTTTATGAACATTTCATTACATCGTTCTAGTATCGTAATCACATCGTAACTACGAGTATTACACGAGCAGTAAGTTTACGAATACTAACCTTTTGTATTACTCTATTCAATTGTATTTACATATTATGTAAATGTATTCATTTAAGATCGCTACTCTAACTGGTTACAAATTTAGTTTTCCTCATAAATTGTATTTTTAAAATATAAAGTGCAGTCTGGCGTTTGGTCCATTTATTAACGATCCTGTCTAACAGCCGACAGTTGCGGGTTCTATTCCCAGCCGGGACAATTATTCGTTTCATATGCTCTTAGTATAACGGATTATAATATAATGTTTGTTCTCACTGCGTATAAAATAATCTATATTAAATTCATCATCGTCATTATCATTAAACATTTTATCGTTACGCATTACGCTATTGAACATAGGTATCTTCTTAAAATGTGAGGATTTGAGTTGGAGTCTACCTCAATAGGCACGTATCTAGTGGCCAATAGCGCGGAGAAATCTCGGGCTTGCGCGTTTTCACAACTTGTATATTTTACAGGCTGATTTTCTCATATTACGTATTTATCATGTAGACACACCGCCGTCATCATCAACATTTCTGTCTTTGCGCTATTGGGTGTAGATTTCGTGTCATAATAAGAATAAGAATATACATAGTCCAACAAGCTAAAAACCTCAGACTCGCACTTTGAGTCTGAAATCAAAATCACTAGATTATCTCAGCTATTTTTGGAATCATTTGGCAATTATATTAATTTTATACCTCTTTATTGCTCTATATACCTAGTAACAAACCCGGCAAGACGAGCAATCATACACGTGAACAAATCTCGTCGTATCAATTCATGCCGATCAATATAACACCACTATTGTAGTGCGAACGTGAACTTACTATAGTTTATAACTATAGCTATGATAATTATAAATAATTATTTATTATTATTCCTATAAATAAATTATTAATCCGTAATTAATTGTCCATAACGTTTTAATTAATTAATTGGTTTGTGCTTTGTTGCTTTGTTAATTGATTTTACATTTCTCCTAATTTATTTTTACGTAACATTAATTAATATATTTTTATATTAAATAACAAAAAATATTTTACAAACATATAAATAAAACAAATAATTTAAAACATATTGGATTTTTCAACGACTGGCCGTTGGTAATCGCGGATATACATATGTAAGTACTAATTAGTAACGAGACTTCAGAAATAGAACTGCTAGACTATATTATTATTTTTTCTTTATTGCTTTAGCAAAGGACAGACTTAACACTGAATGGAAACAAAGGGCTAGCAACCAGTTAAAAAGACTGCTATTGGCACTAGCATCTGTGCTAATTAAAAATCACGGACTTGTTGCTTCACCTAGTTTTACTAAGGCACTGAGTACAGTAACGACTATTCAACAATTAAAGTGCACTTGTTATGGTTGTATTTGCTCACCTGGAAGTTGACAGTATTTTTGTCGGTATTCTGTATATAATGTTGTACACAATAATATGTAGGTATTATATGGATAGACCTACATATAGTCGTCTCGTATTTTACTCATATATGATAATGATACAAGGAAAGTTATTAGGTTGAGACAATGGCTTGCGGAGTGCCTGGTAATAAATGCGCAGAAAATTTGCAATAACGCAATATTGCAATGATTTTAAGAGTGCATATTAATCGGAGAAAGTAAAAAGCTTTCTTTAACGCATCCCTGTAACTTGTGGCTATAACTTTGTACTAGGCGCTTATATTGTTAAGGCCGATAGGATTAGAAATTAATTATGATTGTTCATAAAAACTCTAGTTTCCATAGTTGTATTACGTTTGCAGCGTTTGGTGGTGGAACCTGATGACGAGATCAGTTCATGTAAGTTTTTGAATACCTGGAGGTGATGGTTAATGGATCTACAAATTGCCTGATGCCGGTCACAAATTCGTAACTAGCCCTGACTTCGCAATTGATATTCTTTGTAAAGCATTTCTTAGTATGGCTGTTTTCATACTTTTAAAGTAGAGTTCATGCAATCAAGGCGGTAGAAACATAATATGTAGTGTTCAATATGAGCATACTTGTTTTTCAGCCGTCTTTTTACTGTAGCGTGGACTCTAACTAATTTATGGTCACATGGCCGAGTTTGACGTCGTACCAACAAGATATTATTTATCACTATTGTATTTTTTTTTTGTGTCATATGCCTTATTATGCGTTTTAAATTTAAATATCACTTGCTAACGGTAAAGGAAAACATCGTGAGGAAACCTGCACACCTTAGAATTTAT
>DWME01000683.1:0-30632 GCA_018244795.1 Parelbella ahira ahira
AGTAAACATTTAACCCGATGATAACATTATTATTAGTTATATTTCATTTGATACTCTAATAGCTGTAACGTTCCCACTTTCCCACTTTCGAGCTCCACTCCGAACCCAGATATTTTATACGTAGACGCTAATTTCATTACGCTAAACGATTATTCAATAAAAGAAATAAACTATTTAACGTAATTACCAATTAATTAACACTGCAAGTTAAATACAGTAAAAGAATGTGTACATACGTTTGTATATGCTTTTAAAGATGCCTTTGATTTTTGCCCAAAATAAAAACAAAGTGATGACACATTATCACATAATCTAATCGACACAAAGGCGAGGTAAACTTCAGTTAGGTGTAGAGGGGTTAATGCTGATCTTCGTCGTATTGATAAAGTCGAGAATCTTCGAAAAAGGAATCCGGTGAGGACCACCCAACAACCCAGCTGCCGGTCGTTCTTATTTATTGTGTCAATTAAAACAACATAACTCAGCGCGCTCCGTCGAACGCGCCTATGTGACAGATCGTAATTCTAAAGTTTAGCTTCTGAACGCTATCCTTAAATTAAATAACGCGTATGCGTGGGTGTCGTCTCTCGCAGAAGCGATACACTACATGTAACTATTGACGGAACGCGTCATAGATGCATAGAAAAAATTAAACAACAACGAAAAAAACATTTCCGTTTCTATGACATTGCGTTTATATGGGTCTCTCCTCGGAACTGAAAAAAGGCTGATGTATTGCGGACTGGTAGAGACGGGGTTTAGTAGCCAGCCTGTCCATCAAATATTATAAGCCGTCCCTAACGACTCTGAAAGAATTAAAAAACTGATATCTAACAATAGCTTTAATAACTTTAAGTAATTATCAATAATTAATCAGCAAACATTTAAAATCACAAGCTATTGAAACACTGTATTTTGTTGTCAATTATTTCATTTAATTAATTTACCTCTGTAAATATTGCACGCTAGAGTTGTATTTATAATTTTTAGCTAATATGTAAATTATTAATAATTAAGGCGATCCAAATTTTGCGTACTTTATACCTATTCCGGTTTTCAGAATGTAGAGAAAGAATACATTCACAACTCAACTTAGTCCCCAGTTACACTGACAGATCTGTGTATCACGTCAGATCTACGATAAAATAAATATAAAAATATTTTATAAAGGATTATTTACACATATTTAATAATTTGTTTTAACTGAATTACTAGCTGATTAAAATGTTTTCTTTATAAATAAATCAAATAAATAAAAAATCAAAACAAAAATCTAAGCCCTTAATATAGGTCAAGAACATAAAAGAACCTAAAATATGAGTATAACTAACGTTTACAACCTTGCAATTACCTGAATTACAAAACGAAATTTCGTTCTATTTAGAACAGTACTAGTTCGTTCTATTTTGGAACAGTACTTATCGTACTGATCCATAGATGTTTAGAATTTAGCGTTTATATTAGGGTCTCTAGCGTTTTGTATGTTTGTTTTCACACCAACGCAAGTAGTTAGGAAAGACGAAACGTTACCACTAGTACCTACTAGTAATACTACTAGTAGTAGTATTATTAGTAGATACTACTAGTACTACTAGTACTGCTAGTATTGCTAGTACTACTAGTATTACCAGTACTAGTAGTTACTGAGATTTTTGTGTCGAAGTATGTATGTAGTACCTAATATATATGTATACCTCTACACTATTGGAACATAGACCGTACAGGGTCTAATATTGAAAATATGATGGCGAATAAGAAATGTTTTATTTTGTATATTTCACTCCTCCTCTACATAAAATACAACTGTTGCCTCTATGCCAATTCTCTACTTATGCTCTATGTCAAATTCCTACACCATATTCTTATAGTGCTTTTCACGTATTACTATAGCTGTAGATATCTACAACCGTTCTAAAAATATGGAAGGAAATGTGACTGGAAAGGTGAAACTAGTCAGATCATCTCAAAGGACACGTGACTTAATCCGTTACATAGATGTATATTCATGCATATTAACTCGTGGTTAACAGTCCTAGCAAATATCTGTAAGCAAATATTTGTAAACTCGCTCCGGGAAACTCTATCCGTTGAAACTGAGGAGCGTTAGGTCGCTCCGAACGCTAATGGACGCTCATAGAGTACCTACAGTTAAGGAATTTATTCCTGTTTAGCAACAGGACACAAATTATGATTTGCGTCGCATCTAGTACACATATCACATATGTGCCTTGATATCTGTATATAATTGGTAATTCGTATTTGGAACGCAATTAAGGAGTTTCAGCCAGTACCTACTTTCAACGGAATTGATGACTGCTATGAACTCAAACTCATTAGATCGATATACAAAATACTTTTATAGTACATATTAATAATTTTAATTTACAATACCAATTGCATGTTTGCGACATGTACCTAGTGGGTGCATAGGAATGTATAAATAAAAACATTCATTTCATAGTTGGAGATATTTTTATTAACAGATCATCATAACTTTCATTCGCAGGAATATATCGTCAAAGAAAATGGCCTAGCAGTATCCATCAAACCAACCCTGGTCGTCATACGTAGCTTATTTAGATTTATAAATTCAACTCCTCAAGCGCCGTCCTACCTATGATAATGTCTACTGCATCGAATAGGATTAATATTAACCGATGGTCGGTTACAGCCGTACCATGTATGCTAATGAGAACAATTACATTAATAATGTATATATTTATACAAAAAAGGAACTAACAATGTGTACTTAGCTGGAATACTAAGGTAAAGTTATAATTAGGTAATCCTTAAAACTACTTAAACTGTTAACATGAAAGGTCTAAGTAATGAAACCCAGTGAAATGTATAGCCATATATATACTGAGTATATACAGTGAATATACCATGTATATACTGTGTATATACCGTGTATACACCGTGTATATACTATGTATATACTATGTATGTACCATGAGTATACTTTGTATATACCTACAGCATATATACCGTGTACATACAGTGAAGATACTGTATATATACCGCATATATACCGGGTATATACGTGTGTGTACATGTGACGTCACGAAGCACTGCCCTCTCAACGTAGATTCCTACTTAACAGGCTAATTCTACGACACTACATTATACACTATGGAAATATTTCACATTTAAATATTAATGCTTATAAAATAACTTAACAACTAATTTAAATAGTTAATGTTCAATAAATAAATAGTATATATTAATAGAAAACCACGTTTCATCGTATTGGTTCGATGAAACCTATATTATAGGTATTCTAACAATTATCACCGATCAAAACCAAATTAAGCACTATTCGATCATTTTCTACTTTGATTCTAGTCATTACGCGTTAAAGATCAGCTGGTTATTTATCTCTTATATTTATTTCCATTGAATTCAATAATAATTCGTCTAACTCACATAATTGATTACGTATAGTAAATACCAATTGACAAAGTACTTCGTGTATTAACTATGTGTTATGTATTCGAAAAATGAATAAAAGAATTTTATAACAACTGTCATACAGTTGCATTAGTTTGATATATTTGATTTTATTGCAGAAATGCATTGGACGTGTTAGGCAATACCGATGTCCAAATTGTTCACAAACTAAACTTTGCTCATTAAGTTCCGTTTGTTACACAAAACTTTGCGAAACCATAGCCGTCACAGTGTTACTACATACACGTGTGAATATGTTATCATGTCCATTATTATTTAATAGAACATTATTAGTGAATCATTGAATGAAAACTATAGATATAACTACGTGGGATTGACAACGATTTCACGAACAGAACATTAATAAAGAGTTACCTCTTTCGTACATAACACAAAATATACAGTAACGGTAAGAACGTCGGAACAAAGATAAATTAGGACTTCCCAAAAATGTCCATTAGGTACTAAATTAATGCGGACACATCGATACAACTTGAAATGATTTAGCTACGATTTGATTGTGGCAATTTTTATCTAGTTTGTATTTTTAAAGTAGTCAATACCAAGAATTATAGAATCCACAACACACTGAGTTAACGTACTATCATCACTGACGTAGAGTTCGTTTCACTCCGCTTTTCCACCATTCAAATAGTGCGCGTAAGGATGATGCACGGTCAATGGTAATGTTGTATTGGTGTGCGCTCGGAAAGCGCAAAACTGAGGCTACGGACACTCCATGGAGTTGGGGCTCGGCGGGCCTCCCATGACGCTGTAGGGCGGGCTATGCGGCGGCAGCGACTGGATCGACCCCATCGGCCCGTGGTACATGTCCATCTCCAGGGAAGCGTCCGGCGAACATTTTTCCACCATCTTGTTTTCTTGTTTCGTCACCATGCGCCGCCACTTCGCTCGCGCATTTTGAAACCACACCTGCGAACAAAAAACATAATGTTGGTGTCGGTCGAGAAAAACAAAGCGAGCATAAGGCGAGGACACGACGTAATGCGAGCAAAACGAAAAGTCGCCCCGCCTTAAAAAGAATACAAGTCGCGCAGCAAAACGATAAAAAGTTCCCAGATTTCAAAGTCTTCGAATATTCGTCCACAATCCGCCGAACTCACTCAAGATACCTAAACGTCTTCCGCTCGGCTCCACCTAGACTTCCGCGTCCGCTCGTTTCTTTTCTCTTCCACATTTTTGCGGGACACGTGAGAGCGTTCCGCGGATTTGCCGTTGTGGGTTGCGTTCCGAGGTGCAGATTATATCTGTAATGAGTGAGATTACCCCGTGGGGCGCCGCCGCCGAGCGTGACGCCCGCGCCGGCCGGCTCCGCACCCGCTGCTCTCGGCTTGCCGCTAGCCGCTAGCCGCTGGACGCTAGCCGTTAACCGCTCGCCGCAGCGCCGCGTGCGCCACATTCAGCGCATTCCGCCGCGTTATTCTGCGCCGCTCCCGGACAATTACCCACACGCGCTCAAATTTTTCATTTCGCACATTTACCGTCATTAACTGTTTTCGAATTACTGTGTTTGTGTTTAACAACCTCCTATTAGAAGTTAAATGTACCACTTAGGCACTTTTGCATTAAATATTTAAAAAATGCAACTCTAAGATCTACGAACAACTTGAACATGAAAAGGATGTTAAGATGACCAAAAAATAGATTTGCATGTGCTATTGTCGATCACAAACTTTTAAAATAAAGATGCTTTAGTTTACAAGAGTAGATGCCTAACCTGAATCTATGCAGCTTATCTCTTCAGGTTCTACTTCGTTTTCGTAAGATGCCGTCCCTAGCATAGAGCTTAACGTGCGTAATAGTTAAAATATTGAAACGCAAACGTTTAGGGCGCGCAAATCTTGCGACCAATGGCGCGCCTCCGCCCGATAGCCCCGCCCCCCGCGACATGGCGGCTGCCATCTCAGCTAATGCCAAATTTAGATAATCCTCTCTTTATTCACATATACACCACGCAAATTAAAATAAAGTCTAAATTCTGTAGGTACTTGACATTTGAACTACACAAGTAGCATTTGATTTAGTTTAGTTGAGCTTAACATGGCACCGGTGTATAAGCATAGGCAGCGCGTGCGCAGAGTAGGTGTACTAATTCAAGAACTCTAGCTTAGAAATGTATATAAATTGACCTCATATTCAAATTTAATTTCTTGATATGATTTTGTGAGGAAAATAATTCATTATGATCAAATTCCCTTATTTAGTGGGTAACCGGTCTTAATGTCTTAATTTATTATTGTAAATGCACATGCAGTACTTGAAGAACAGCTAGCAATAAAAAAGAAAGGCAATATTTTTTAAACTTCAGCACTAATTACAACGCACCACCCACGTCTGTCAGTTCACTCATAAATTCATCATAACATGAGAAGTGAAATGATAGCGTCAAGCGGTATTCGGATGAGAAATGGGCGAAAAGAGCGGTAGACGACATGCGCCCGCGCACGATTGATGATCCCACGTCCGCACATGCCGCCGCTGTCCGCCGATAACACGGGAGCACGGTGGTCCCTAGAAAAATGTATACATTATGAATGACGCCGATACACCGTGCTCCATTCAGCTATCCAACCACCCCACCACGGCTCAACACCTACCTGTTACTGTCCCGTCTACCGAACAAAACACTCAATAAAAAAAGATCACAAAAATTTATGTTATGCATAAGACGAGAAATAAAATAAAAACTACGAAATCAATCATACTTAGATTTTATCCTCACCTCGTGTAGGTACATAATATGACTTATTTATTTACTACTTCACCCAAAAACCGGCTTCTGCCAAACTTGTCTCTTAAACGCGTCGCGATCACAAATTGTGCTGATATAACACGATATCAACATGCGAGACTTACGTCTGACGCGGTGGAAGGCAGGATTTAATTCTCTCGCTGTAACTGATACTTAATAAGAATCATCAAATAATGAGGTCTCCTTGGTTGCCTGCCCCTCATTATCTCAACAACGTTGCTGTCTATTTATTACATGGCTATGCCTAACAATGAGAAAAGTCATGAAACGAAAAATATTTTCAATTGTAAAACCGAGGAGAAATATTTTAAATTATCTAATAAACAATGGCGCGCGGTCGCAAAACACGAGCGAAACGCGGGCCGGTAAATTACGGAACGGCAAATATGTTATTCAAAAATATTATACAAAACGATTTTATTATCCTCTCTCAACAACACGATGAAGTTTTAGATCAGATAATAGCCGTTCAAATTGATATATATCAAAATAGTTTTACAACCTGTTACCAACACGATTTAAAATATCAAAACGAAATAATCTAAATGAGTTTGTCTGCAAAAGAAAACTGATGAATCTATAAACTCACAATTACGGTTTCTAATAGTGGCCGTTAAAAATATTTGTTTCCTTCGCCCGCCTCGATCTCAGCATTTGAACGCGTCGCGAGCTATTCTTGCGAGCGACTTAAATAAGTTCGCAGAGGTATAACATTGGACAAGTCATTTGTTATCCGTCACACTCAACCGAGTGACATTTGAAAATAACTTTTCCTAACAAATGCTACGTCTCAATTTGCTTTGAAATGTAAGCTCGGATAATAGAAAAAGATGAACTCGTGGAGAGCGCGTAGTGTGATTTTTCAGTGGAAAGAGTGGAGCTATATGGACTGCTAACAATCAATTTCATTATGAATGTTTCATTAATTATAACACCGTACGAATTGTTTCAATTTTATTTGTATGGACATGAAACATTTCAGTCCGAAATCTTTACTAATTGGTACGCCGGTTGTAATATTTTTTTTTATGTCAGAACTGATTTATGCGGTCTATGATTTTTATTGAACAAGAGTGATATCGTTTATTTTTTATGTATCGCATGTCACCAACAATTTGTACTTTATATTGATTTAAATTCATACACAGACCGTTCGATTTTTTTTATCATTTATTCGTAAAAAAAATAATGGAAACTTAGCTACATTTATATGCCTTTTATCTGTACCATTCCATACCTGTATCCGTCAAAATTCTTTATGTATAACTATGTGAGAAAAATTATCCATTCAACAATTAAAGTTGATAGCAAATAGCAATATTTTTATTTAACAAACTCATAGGTGTGGATAGTTTCATAAATCGTTTTGAACACGACAGCGCGGGCAATTTGCAGTCTATCGGTATTGAGTCGTCGCTCGATTAAAATATTCAGTGTTTCGTAGCTCGTTACACTAATAAACTGGCACTTGCGAATGCTGCTAACGGCGGCGTATCATTCATTCCAACTCCTAAATGATCGCTCTCCGTTTTGCCCTACACCATCAGAGGTAATTGACCGGTTGCTTGTGTACGTATACCATGCCACTTTGTACGCACATGCCACTTGTGTGGAATTTAATTCGTAATGCATTTTACTTGTCCATTAGTGAATGTATTACTTATGTCAATAATAATGTTTCCATTTGGAACGTTATCACTGATGTAAGAAAAAATTAAGAAACAACTGTATAGGTTATCAAATAGAATGTCATCATTGTCATCATCAGCCTGTGTAGTCCACTGTAGAACTTAAGCCTCAACTAAGAGGTTTTTACTTGTAATCCCCGCCCTGGGCATGCCGCTTGGTGATCACAGAGCACGGCTTCTCGCCTGCGTCGTACAGCGGTCAGCAGTCAGTCAGTCAATAGTACGTAATTTAGTTCTCAAATTAAAATAGAACTGAACAATATTTTATATCAATCGTTTTAAACTGCAACACTATTGTTTTGCATATAATTTTAAGGACATATGTATGAGTAAACATGTATAGGTACCTGTCTTATTACTCAATTTCATAGGTTTATAATTTTTTTTATAAAAATGCTAATATCAACTAAAAGTTAAGTAAAATATGTAGAGAGATGTGGTAATCACTAAGTGTTCATACTCATCTACAACCCTACCAGTAACTGAAATAGACAGCTGATAAATTTTTTTTATAGGTAGGTATACAGGTACAATTTGATCATAATATGTGAAATGCTGATTCAAATATGTACGTCGCTCATTGTTTCTTAATAATCAATTATAATACGAGGTGTACCGAGAAATGGAATTGTTATGAACGAGTTACGACATGACATTTAATCCGTATACATTTTTAACGCGTGTTATGACTTACTAAAAAATCTTCATGAAATTAATTTGAGTAGGTACCTATAAATTATCTGTACTTTTGTATTAATTCTTGAATCACAACCATAAATTGTGCCAAAACTAAGCAATATGTCATATATACGTACGATTCCAAAAGCTATAACAGTACGATTATAAATAAACGGACAAATAATTCCAAGTGAGCTTATTACGAAGCCCGTAAGGGGCCGTAATAAATGTCTAAACAAACACCGCGATCAAAGGCACTCAAACATTCCGCGCATGTGTAAATAAAAACTGAAGAGATGTGATTAATAGTCCCGTTTCCCTTATATAAATAATATTTGAATAAATTAGGAGACAGACGCAGTACGTCCGCTCGACGCGAGTACGCGCGACCAAATGACAAATGGATGCCTTTTGAAATCGCGGCGGAAATTATCTGCCCAACCGACCGGCTCAGAACGATGCGTTCGTACTAATTACTAGAGCGTTTGATTGTGATCTTTACAGCCGAGATTACACAAATGTAGGCCTTAAAATACGCATCTTAAAGCCAGAATTCAATTGCGCTGTCTCATTTATTATTGTCACAAAATGTACTTAGAAAGTAAAATTATATCTGGCCGAATGTCGAGGTGTGACCATCCGCTACTAATTGCAGGGGCTGGGACGCCTTCTACGCGCCTCGGGTTATTTGTGTTCCATCATGAGGCATCTTTATAGTGCTTGAAATTACGGCATGAAAACGATTTAAAAATAGAACCACAGTCGTTTAAATTTCAGTTATAAGATAATCGCTCAGTCATCGAATTTTAGAATTATTGTACCTGGAAATCTTAGGATTTAACTGTTTTTTAACAATAGACAGGCATTGCTTTCAGTTTTCGCCTGTATAATATAATCTCTTTTCTTCAATAAAATTAATTTTAGTTTTAAATCAATAACGAACTTTGTGTGCACCTATTTTTAGGTTCGCCGTAAGTTGTCTTTTAGTGCACCCCGTATAGGTGTTTTAACAAAATCATCCAATTTATCCTACGTCACCTCTAGTACCTAAAGCTCGATAAAATTGATCGTTCGGTTATAAAGCCAGTAGCATTTACAACAAACGCGGCGGATTGATCACGGAACACGCCCGAACAAGGAAAGGCACTTTTTCAATCAACTAATTACACTGCGCTACTTGAACCCGAGTCATTTTTCAGGAGGAGAAAAAAAAATACAAACGGAACGAGTGACAAATCACGCAATTGCGGACGCACGGAGAGAAATATGGCGCGGTTAGTTCTAAATGCGCCCGCGTCGGGGTTTTGGTAACGCAGCGCGTATATTACGCCGGGCGCCCGCGGCAATTAGACGCATGCGTGAGACCGGCCGCGCCACCTGCGCCGGCCGCCTCTCCACCCAAATGCGACATTTAATATTCACCAGATTTACCGCTTCTCGCGCACATTTATATGCATACTGCTTCGAATTTGATATCCGACGGAAACGCAGCGCCCGCACCAGCCGCGCTCCGTTTGATTAATGAGCGCTACACTTTTATGAGATTAATTTATTAAGCTTGCTTTACTTTCAGCTTGAAGGTTCAACCTTTATATGTTTTAGCGTCTAGATATCTAACTAATAAATATATATATATACATATATATATATATATATATATATATACATTTAGTTTCATTCAATTCAATAGTTTCATTCATTTGACTTTGTTTATGTAGCCGCCTGCTGTTTACGAAAACAACCGGTAAACAAAAAAGTATGTGGAAAAACTTCATGAAAAATATTGAAGAAATCGAGCATAACGATCAAGACCCCGACGAAGCATAAAGAGAATAATACGGTAATTATGACTGAGACCCTAAAAAGGTGTGCTTACGTTACTCAGAGAAGGCCGTGGGAAACGCGAGCGTACAAAATAAATATTCATATTCGTATCGTAGAAGTGGGTGTTTATTTATGAAAATGATAGCTAGTAATTGAAACTAATATCTAATATTATAATTTACTATTTTATTAGTAATACAACTGCAATATTTACTTCTAAAGTATATATTGTCATATCTATAATAATACATATATAAAAAATGCTGAAAAACGAAATTCACAGTTAACAAAGAAAAAAAATTGATCTTTTTCGTTTTTAATCTGTTAATTGTTTTCAATAATATAATTAATAAAGTTAAAAATTATATGTACTAAAATATGTATACTTTATGTAGGTAAATAAATATTTATATATAGCAAAAAGTAAAGGACGGGTCTAAGTGAGAAGATTATACTAAAAAGTTAAACATTTTCCACGCAATGACTTTTGCCGCATTTTGAGCGTATTTCCTTGTACCAAACTTCACTAACACCCACTCAAAATTAACCGCAATGTCAATACCCGAAAATCAAATGTACTTAAGTTCATTTAATAAATCGAGCAAGCAGAGTAGCGTTTTGAAATGTCACAATCTTATCTTGGTAAAACATTTCTTACATCTTTAATCTTTAGTCGAAGCGATACTATCTTGAAAAATATAAAAAAAAATACGCCTCAGCGTTTCTCCACGGGAGCGTCCAGCCTAAAGTCAGTGCACGAAAAAAGAAAAGCTCTTATCTTCTCAAAATGGCGACGGCAAGTCTTAAGCTTTTTGCCAAAAAAAATCCCGATCAATATTCGGAGGTTGGAGGGAGAGAGGCTCCTCGGCCTTCGTATAATTGGTTGAGAGAAAATTTATGCGGCGCGCGCTATCTGACTCTCGGTCCGGATCGGCTTACCTCGGTGTGTCGATAAATGGTAAGGCAACACCATAACAAAAAATCTAGTAGCGATACTGTGAGGGACCACTTCCATAAACCCTATCATTAAAGAATAAAAGTTACACTAACCCGGCATTTCATTTACCTTTATTTATTACGTCAGAGAACGGAACACTGAAATACGAAGAAGTTTCCTGTAGATACAATTTCTCATCCACACCTCAAAGTTTGACTTGTATTGTTTTAAGTTTTTCAAGTTAAATGGCTTGTGAACCAGCGGCCTGAATTCGATTATACATTCTTAAGCTTAACACTGCAATCAGAAAGTGGCAAGACACACTGACCGACTAGTTAACTTTTTTTATGAAAAGCTAGGCTCCGTTTCATATTATGATAAAAACAGAAAATGTTCGTACATCACGCGACTGCAACAATGTTGCCTTAAATTTCGTTCGACAAACATGGAAAACAAACCGCCAATACAGTTCTTACGAAAGATAGGGCAACGTATCTCAAAAACGTTGTAATTACGAAAACAAAGGAGGGCTCTTTGAAAGTGCTCTGCGAGATCCACATTAAAGGGCCGCGTACCGCAAACAAATTAAAAGCAATATAAAGGTCTAAAGTGTAAAGATACGCCGAAGTATGTCCAATCTATTAGTGAGCGCTTCGTGTAATGGTGGGGCAGATGTGGCCAGTGAAATCGTTTGTTTTGAGCCGCTCAGGCGCTCGTGAACACATGTGGCTAGATTTGTCCGTGGCCATAAAATTCGATTTTACCGAAACTACGATGCGCTCACATATAACATATGCTTTTGAGGCTCATATATCAATTGTCCGTTTTTTAATTCTTACAAAACCCTGTGCAGAAAAATATCAACACGTTTTCATCATAACTGAGAGAGTATTAGGTACTCATAGGTCGCAGGTTGTCTTAAGGGATATATCCAGTGGCTATTATTTTAATAGTAGGTATACAAATATGTATGTGCTTAAATCGAATTGACTGACTCACTACATTTTTAGCCCTCGATGATTCTTTAACTACTGATCTACCTCCTCGCGGTCTTCCCAACATACGAACTCGTATGTTTGAAGTTGGAAACATCACCTTCAAATGGTCATATCGTCTACAATTTGTACATATAATCTAATATTATACCGAATGATTAGAAGTTACACATAAACTCCAAGCAATTTATTTAAAACAAACTATTTTTAGTTTTTGTAGTGTGTAAGGTGAAACCGGCAACTTTAAATGTACAACGACAATTATTATTTCAAAAAGCGTTGATATTGGTTTACACTAAACCGTTCAGTCATTAAGATTGGATATTATCTTATTCCATTTTCTTGTAGCAGTCATAATAATTAATATATTTTCATTTCCGCTACAGAAACACACTCGTAAAGGAATGAGTATTTATAATAAATTACAATGACTTAAAGTATAAACAATAAATTATAAAGTGTTATGCACAAAGTGATGCTCGTAGTAAATTATAACATTAATCAAATTTACAATACTTTTATTGCTTTTACTTATTTGTTAGTTTCATTACTGACTTTAGTATTAATAAAAATAATTTATTTCTTTTTTTGCGTTTCTCCACTAACCAGAAAATAATTGTTACTTGGCGATTTATCTACACAGCCAGCAGCTGTCATGCTTTTGACTTTCGACAAAGAAAATCTAAACTTCACATATATTTAAAATAAAATTAGAAATATTTAGTTAAATATTTATAGAAAAATAAGTTGAAAAGGATCGACATCATAATTTTTTAAAAATAATAAATACCTATTTTCGTGTTAGTATTTTTGAATTTCAAAGTCTTTTTATTTGCTTGATTAATCATAAAATGGTTTATTAAAGATTTTTCTTGCTACTTATTTCAGTTTTTGTAACAATTCCTACAGTAAAAATTTATAATTTTTGCTTAGTTTAGGAAAGGACGGTACAGTAGGTACCGTATATTTTGTATTTTTCTATTTACTGCTCCTTTTCCTTTTCCTTATTTTCCTCCTCTATAAAAATAGCCGAAAAAGCCTCGTCGCGAAAATAAACAAATTCTGATAATAGTCTTGTCATTGGCCGAGACATGGTTTATTTTAAGTAAACGAGATATTTTCCGGACGGTTAACAATACTAAATTATAATAGGAACTCACCCATGGCAGCTACTTCGGAAGTGCTAGTATAAAGAAATTGTTGAAGGGCACGCTCCTTGTCCCCTCTTAACCTTTTTCCACAAAATACCTAAACATATCAATTGCAGATCCTCGAATTAAAATCTCGAATATACGCCATCGACGTAATGTTCAGTATTTGTTATAAACATCGTTAAAGACAACATCAATATTACACATAAATATATTTATTGCACGAAGAACGATGCACACGTTTTCGTGGAGTAGCGATGATACATACCCACTTATGCATTTCAGCGCCTAGGGCATTACCCGTAACTGTAAATTTCTAAGGAGGTCATTAAACTGTATTACGTAAAAACTACATAATTGTACACTGAAGTCAATTCGAAACGAGATATATATATAATGAAAAACATAACCGCAGGTAACATTTACAATTATTTATATATTTAACAATCGCAGCGCCGCAAAATTGATAAGGCGATACTTCCAGTACATCAAGTCGCATTAGCCTTACATACCAATCGGATAGAATACCACAATGATATAAAACTGAGCTCTCAGTGACATGATGTTTTGGGTCAATTCCATTGATCCGGTTGGTACATTACACAGTGCATATATTCCGAAAACATATTTTCTAGAATATATAAAAGTTTAGGATATTGACAAGGTTACTAGGAGGAAAAGACAATAAAGGGAATCCAAAAAAAAGAATCACCTGAAGCACTCTTTTCGGGAGACCGGTCTTCTGACTGAGCTGTTTTAAGTCCTTCGCGTCTGGGTTATGGTTGATCGCGAAGTACGATTTCATTGTGCGCAGCTGGTGGTGCTTGAAGCTGGTGCGCATGCGCTTGGTGCGCGACGTGGTGCCCAGTGCGCCACTGCCGCGGAACCCCATCTCCAGGTAGTCGGGATTCAGATCTGGTACGAGAAGAGAACAGTGACGCTGCTAAATACAAAACATCGTGTATGTTACACAATAGTGCCTTTCTACGTTTCAAATTTGGTATTTAACACGAATCAACACGGTTCCCAAAAAAAAGATATTTATCAACTGCCTTAACATGACGTTAGTCGTAAATACAGAATTAAAAAATTTTAAATATTTTTTTGCAAATGTAAGTATTTATGAAGGCGCTGTATTTATTGTCGGTCCATTTAATCGTATAGACGTTTTGTATAAACAAGAGAACTACCAATTATGAATTATACATTGTCATAACGACACAAAAAGTGAGATATCATTCCGACTTGTAGTTGGCAATGTTTTAAGTGACTACTTCAATAATGTATTAATTCTCTTAATATGTGCGCATGCACGTTGTCGACCCGCTTAATGGACGACTTGGTTACATACAATAGTTGTATAAAATGTTGAGGAATTTGAAACGTAAAAAACACAGTGACATAATAACCAATACACGACGTTGAAACGAGATCAAGTTCTACGGGCGCTAGCTCAGTAGGTACTTAAGTCTTCTAAATGACACAATAAATTCAGGACAATTACACGAAGGTATAAACGCAGCGTACAATTAGAGGACAGAAGCGAAATTAATACATTGAATTCGCATTGCTGATTCGCTCATACAAAATAGCTCGTTAAGAAACAGGCGACTTCTACGGAACCCATTGATTATGTTGCAAGCGAAATTTTAATTTGCCTCACGTCGTCCACGATGTTAACTTCATTCTACTAACGAACTTTACCACATGCGTTCCCCTGGTCAGTTACTGAGTGTATCGCGTTATAGATCATACTACTTTTTTGTCGAAGAAATAAAAGGATCTTGTCATAAATACCGAAACAATTTGCATACGAGAATATTTGAATCGAAAATACAAAATCAATTTTGTTAACATTTTGCAAAATCAACCTCTCTGCCTAGTACTACGGCTTTGGTACATGGTTTATTATTAACTAAAAAAAAAATAATTACTTAAGCAACAGTATACAAACGTACCTACATATGTATTTTTTTATTTTTTTTTATTTATGTACACAGTAAAAACAAAGGAATCTACACAAGAGCAGTTGTACATACTCGTATGTTTATGAATTTATTGACCGTAATGCGCAATCCACATTGTTTTCCGTTACAGTTCTCAGTCGCACCGTGACGTATCCGTGACGACGGAGGCGCGGTGCCGCGACGCGACTCCGGTTTTAACGACCAATAAAACCGCCGCCAATAAATATCCCGAAACCACGGGCGTACGTGGACAAGAAAACGACACGAGTAATTTTATACCAACAAAACGTTCAAGTGAAACAGTCCGATTTGACTATAATCAGTCTCGATTCACACACCATTATCATTTACTTTGATAAAATATAGGAGTTTTTCAAACTAAGCCTCTGTTTTATCCAGTTAAGTGTGATAAATTTGTCTAATAATTTTATTTTCGATTCGCCCGTAGTGATTGGAAACATGTAATTAATATGTAGACAAAAGGTGCAAGATAATCAAATCATACTAAAGGTGTAATTAATTATAAATGCCCAATTTTGAAAAAAAATTCATTTCCCAGTTGAATGAATTTAGAAGAAATAATAAATAGTCGGTGGAAGCGTTCGGGACTTGGCCGGTTCCGAGGCTTGCGCGCGAACAATTAGCCCCTAAGGTAATTATGCGGGGATCCGTTGGAGCATTTTACTTTAGTTAATGGCGGCCGATTCGCGTAAAATGCGCCGCGCTCGCCAACGTGTGCTTTGTAATCCACGCGTTTGTTTACTTTTTGCGCAAAGTATTAAACTAACAAACCTATCTCCATACGCTGTACATGTACATATACAACGAGTTCCTCCAACGTATATCTCGGCAATCCCAAATGTTCACATCTTTCATTAGAAAAAAGACTACAATGACATATATACGATAACTACTATAAACTGTATCTGTAGATACTTATTATTTTGTCAATTACATTTTAGTCTAATGGTTTAGATGTTATACAGCAAATTTTGAGAATTCCCATGATTACTAAAGATTTAAATATGATGAAGCTTACAAATTATTTGCTTGAAAACAGAAAACAATCAAACATACAACAAAACGCACAATAGAGATTTCAACTCGTGAAACACAAACAGAAAGTCCAATATTTAAATCCACATTATCAGTGAAAGCGTAAAGCTAAGTGAATCTTATGGTTCTCTTAATAATTTTATATGGATTTCAGCTAGTTCACCTGCACCGGCGTGTTTGAGGGAAGCATTCAAAATAAACAGCGCGCTATGTAGCACTTTACCGCGCATGCAATAAAGGTGGTCTCACACCGATCGCGCTCAAGATCCGTCGCGTTGACGGAACGCCTGTGCTTGCTCGACATGATTTACGCACCGACTGTCAACGATAAAACCGCAAACAAAACCGTAAAGAACCTTTGAAACTATTAAAATCTTCCTTTTGCTACGGCGAAGCGGCACTACAGAGGTCGGCGGTGGTTCCAGCTACGCTGGTGACTATGGAGCCGCTTGGGGCGCTCGTGCACCAGCCAGTTGATACGGTCTCTCAACAAACAGAGAAGAATTTGCATACAAGAGAATTTTCATGTTTTGTTTGGAACAATATGTGTGAGCGGTCAATTGAGACGTTGTACTGTAAAAGTATACGCTTTTACCGAGTATTTTTATCTTTAAATCAAACGATACCTATCTTCAAATGTACCTACAAGCGATGGCTCTTAAAATTTTGTTTGTCGATAAATCAAAAAATGTCATTCAAGACGTTGACGCTCACCCGTAGTTTATCGATAAATACGACCAACGAAAAGCGTCAACATTACTAAAGAACACATTATTAATAGATTGAGACACAAAATGTACAAAGATGAAACGACTGAAAAGAGAAACATAAAAACTGGGTAAGTTATAAAAAGATCATTGTGATCTCATAAATCGTACGCACCATTCATGTTTAAAGGTCGGCAAAAAATCGAGATTTCCTACGCGATATCATCTCGTCCGGTGGCCACTAAATTTTTTACATTCAGCTGTGCTACGTTTTTGTTGTTATGAATGATGCTGCAAACCGTACTTCGAGTTGTCCAACGGAGACGACAAATATCAAATGCATAAATACACACGAAAAATTTTAATATATTTCATAATCGAACAACGGAACGGTTCTCAGCGTATCGGGCAAGTGTATGGAAATAAAAAAATTAATTTAATCGGCGCATGTGTTGTGGCGCATAGCATGCCAGCAGGGGGCGCTACTGGCGGCCTTAACTTATACGCGTCCGAGTGGCGCGAACGATTGAAGCGCCGGTAATATTTCAGCTGTTATTACTATTAAAAGTACAGAGATAGGTTCGCCGTACATATCAAAACGGACATCACATAATTTCTGTGAATAAAATTATAAAATAGTCATGCCTGTACTCCATAACACTATATCACTTGGTTTTTCCAACTTTTACGTTGACTTTAAAAGTGATGTTCGATTTATGTTTTTTTTTAAATATTGTAGCATAAAAACACATTTTAATAATTATGTATTTGCATTAGAACATACGAATGTTAGGACATTAGTTTACTTCGAGGTAAGATAGAACAAGTCATCCAGCAATTTTATAATCAACTATGCTATAATAATGGGCGTAAACAACATTTCCATCAAAAACCTACAACGAGGTGCGTCTTTATTGAAAATTATTTCATCTGCAAACAGCTAATAAACATTGAAACTTAATATAAGACTATTGCACATTCTGAAAATACTGACCGACCGACAGCTATAAATATGTGTTTCACTTACCTACGTAAATTTATAACTTAATCGGACCGACTAACAACTTTTTGCTTTTAAAAAAGGAGCATCCTGATTCCGAGTTCCATAAACAAAATGTCCTAATTCTAAATTCGAAAGAGGTTCAAGTAATAAATAAGGCTTCAATATAAAGCTATTGGGTCGGTGTGCCACTGATACAGATGTCTTGTGTAAGATAGCGGCGCATACAAAACGAAGTAACATGGATATCACATTAGTCGAGTGACGGATAGTGAGACCTTGAGTGAAGGGAAGTTATGTCTCGTTTTGTACGCGGTAGTGACCTGTTGTTACCTCACCATTCATTACCTGCCCGCTGCGGTGTAATATCCATGACTGCTTTTGATAAATATTGACAGTATCTGTATTTTCATGGCAACCATTTTCCTGTGCAGTTGACGTAGAGCTTAAATGGAACAGCTAGAAGTGGGATTTTTCTATAAAATATTATTATTTTTTAGAAGAATAAAATACACTAAATAAAAGTATCCGTTCAAACTAGATACCTATAATAGAAACAGTAAGTCCAGAAGTATAATGAAAATGTAAGTGTCGACAAGTCGGTACAAAGTTCAAGAATAAAAAAAAACCTCTGAAAGTTCATTTAAAACTTTGGCATCATCATTATCTTTTATCACAACAAAAACGAAGCACAAAGGGAAAACTTAAAAGTATCGAAAGAGCTTTTTGTTTCATTAAAAATAAAAAAAGCTTTTATTTTTTAAACCAACTACCGTCGGCGACGGAACGCAACCACCATATCGGTATGATCGTCGGACGCTACTCGAAATGTCCGAGGCCAAAAAGAAATTAACAAAAAAAACCGGGCACATAATTTGGCGGGAAATAAATCACGGGTTGCCGTAGACGTGGCTATATAAAATTTATGGCGGTGCAGCAAGAAGATGGACCGGTAGAAAACTACTAAACAAACAAAAAAAAACCTGGTGATACCACGTGACCCCCGAAGCAGATGCGACAACTTCATTACGACATATAATTTACTTCGCTCCCGTTATTGAAGTAGGAAGCGTTATTTTTTGTTCGCCCGTTAGTGGGTAATTTATGGTCACACAGTTTGAAAAACTTCGAAAATGTTGGGCGAAGGCGAGCTGTTGTCGATGGTGAATTAAAACTGTAATTATAATGATTGTGTTAAGGTATTTTTATATTTTTACTTTTCGATTGCCTTTAAATAGTAAGAGAATCTGAGGAGCTATTTTCGTATATCTTTCGCAGTTTGTACACTACACTTTTTGTGTTATGCTTGCTCACTACTAGTAACCGTCTAAATCTTTTTAGTACCTATAATAAAGTATTGCACTACAATTAAGTTTATAGAAAGTGTTTTCAAGAAAAACATGACACAATTAATATAATTAAAAATCCATCAGTGGCACCCAGAATACATGCAAAACGGAACGGAGAGCCAACACCCGAATCTTCGTTACAATATTAGTTAATATGAGTAGAGTTCAACGCACTCTAAAATGATTGTTGTTAAAAGTGTTTAAATTGCTGAGTACGTTTAAATTGTATTCCGAGAAATGAAAGAAGAAATATATTCGGTCGCGTGTGAGATACTGCGCGTCGTATATGTGTCTACTTTTTATTGTTTTGCACGGAGTGGACTATCTAGAATGTCAGTCATTAACGGCCTGATGTACCTCCGACCAGCCCTTATGATAAATATCGCGTCTAAAAAGTTAATATATTTTTCTTTTGACGCGCTAAGAAAGTTCTATCCGCTTTTTAGCAATGATATATGTTTCCTATTTCTTTGTTTCCAGGAATATTTATTTCACTGTGGACCTAACGCACCTCCTTTTAAAAGTCACAAGGGGAAAATGTTGACGCGTGCAAAGAATCGTTGTACAATCCCAAAATAACTGTTAGCGATGAAAACTATTAATGAGCGCCATGAACGGTAGTCTCGGCGTTGAGACCATAAAACATTTTCACACGCAAAAAAATATTCAGCTCTCTCTTTACCGGCACCACCGCTGCGAACGCTCGCACAATCGATGTAGAGCCGAAATTCCGTCTGCGAAGCTTTCCCCTTTTATTTTCAGTACAGTTCAGTGCGAAATAATTTTTGCGGAATGATCTAGAAATACAAAAATTGAACTTTGTTTCGAACTCTACATACAAACAATCTAAAATCATTTTATTCCGAAATATGAATTAGTATGTATGTATATATAAAAATAGTAAGTTACTTAAATTTAGTTGTGTTATTTTTAGCAGTGCATGAGAAAAAAGAAAAAATATGTGTTGCATATTTTTTCTAAAAATATAATGGTGCTTAAAATTATTTCGATGATGTATATTGTGAAAATGAATACAAATCGCGAGATGCGATATGTGGGTGCGGTCACGCCCAGCCGCCGCCCCTGCGTCATTCGGTATCCGAATATACCACGGCAGTTTCGATGCTCACATACTTATATACATGCACTTTTCATGACGTCACGCATAATACAAGATTTTGAAAAAGAACCCACTCATTTTCAAAAATTTATTTATTTGTTTATTTATACCAGAATCATGGTTCTTGATTTTTCAATATGTACTCGTATATCTAACCACTACAATGTTAGTTAGTTCAATATTTTTATTACCAAACAAAATTGAAGTAATTCATGAACTGTTACGGCACAAGTTGCCAACATCCTTATAACCAGAATATCACGTAAATACGAGTTACGTGACGCCTCTATTCCGGCGCACACTGCGTCCTTATTCACGTGCATTCCCGCTCGGTTGACATCAGAATAACCCCGCACGATCAGATAGTACACTCTCCGCCTTGTGGCTTGGTGCTGGGAAATGTTACTGAGGCGATATTTTGTACGATAACAATATTAAATGGATGGTTGTATGCATTGAAAGTATTAAGCGTAAATCCGAAGTATACCAATGTTTTTGGAGCTGATGGAATTTTAAAAAGCAAATAAACATAGACTCGAGCTTAAAAAGTCCGAATGAAGAATGGTGTGACTTTGTACTCTGATTAGTATATTTTTTACCTTGATATATATTACTTTACTAATGGTTTAATGTTTTATATTAATACGAGATAACGCTATATGAATACCTACATACCTATGTATTATAAAATTTCTTTTATTTACCTAAGTAAAAGTAATTTAACTAACAACGAAATAATGTGTGAAAGTAATATCATTTATTAATTATATATCATCAATTATTCAGTATTAATTGTATTAAATTACAACAATTTTTCAAAATACATATTTCATAACTGGAATTTTTTAGAACGTCAATATATACCTACAATTCTTTGATAAAGGTAAAATCAGTTTATATTAATCAAAAATAAAATTAAAATTTCGGATTTAACATAAATATTGTACAGCAAGGGCTCTAGTCCATGTCCGTCATACTGTAAGACACACTGTGTCACTTTCTGTTAAGCTCAATAAACGATCGGACAGGTGACCACAGCAACGGTCCGGGATTCCACTAATATGTTATTCGCTCCAAATCAGTATTTACTATGCCTTTAATATATAGTTTAGGGAAATAGTAAGACAAATACTGGGAAGCTGTCCCTGATACCTATTGGAGGTAGCGTTTTGGGCCTCACTTACAGTTTATAACGATTGTTACTTGCGTACACGGCTCCGGAAATGTTTCAAAATAATACAATAAATACCAATATAGCAAATGCTAAACTAAATGTCTGTCTATCAGTCTATCTACTGAAATATGAACAAAACGCACAACACATTTTGATGACATTTTACTGGAAAAACAATCGAACTTTGATTAACAACGAAGGCTTTCAATTTCGAAATGTCATTTAATAACTGTATTTAATTGTGTATTTTTTATTTGCATACTTCGACGGTCATTTCACGGGCTCATACCATTCGGTAGGGCCTTCGCACGCAGCGACCTGAGTACGATGCCGTCGAGCCTTTCACCAGGTTATGCAAGCTTACGTTCCCTTATAATTGATATGGCGTTTCCAAGGAGGCTGCAAAAAAACTAGTCGGATCCGCGAAAATGGCGGCCGTAGCAAAAACCCACTTTGCCGAATCCGGGAGTGGTCGCTGCTTCGGACGAGAACAAGAAGGCGGTCGCCGGCACCGCATGAACCGCATGTCATTTATTAAGCATCATTATAAGTTACAATCCCAAATAATAAGCGGTACAGGGTTTCTCTTTGCTTTTTCCCTTAGACGAGCTCCCGGAGGCGGCACTTTGCGCAAAGCATACCGTTAATTGGCATTGGCAATAATTGGACAGCCCAACATATTCTGTATAACCGTTCCATCCCGCGGCCGAGATGAAATTGAGCGGTTAACGCGACTTTCATACACTACGCACGAACGCAGTAATTCTAATAAAGTATTCTTAGTCTGTGATCTGATCACCGTGCGTGATCTGTTCTAAGATATTATTAATAATATTACACTATATTTATAACGAGGTTAACATACTCCTTAGCAGTGGAATGTTTATGAATAGGAAAGTTTTCCTCTCACTCACATTACGAAATTTAAACTATTGTAAGGCTGAAGCGCCCACGGCTCATTTCTATTACTTTGTATTAATGTTCACATTGCTGTTTTCTAGACTGAATGATCAGGTGTACAAGTATGCTAATTACTGCATAGACTTCAATTTTATTACTGTTTCATTCAATGTTTCATTTCAACATTAAAATTAGAAGCTTATTGTGGAATTAATTATGAATTTAAATTAAGGTACTAAAGCTTGCCAGGTCAATAAAGGTAGAGATATTTGGCATTCGGTGCTTTCTACCTATCCCGTTTCTACCTAATTTGACAATAATAATTATTATAACTGACCGCTAAATAATAATCGTAACTGACTATTAAAATAATTAATCACCATTATCATCATCATTGGTCCTATAATACCATAATTAGACATGGGCTCCTTCCCGGAATCACAAGTATAAAGTCTAAATCTGCCATGCAGGATGGGCAGACTATTCACAAGTACTCTAATAAGTACTATTGTAATTGCTTTAAAAAATCACGGTCGTTTAACTCAGTGATAAAAAAGAAACCTTTAATGTGATAGGCTCAAACGTAATTACAGCTTATAAAGATACATTGGATTTTGAACTCTAAGAACCTTAAACACATAAATATATCCGTTGTAACGGTTACATAAAAAATAGTTCCCGCCCTCATCCGGAACAAAATTTAGGGCCACGAATGAACTAAGAATGTACCTCATATTTCAGTTTCCTATTACGTATGTGTCGTTGTCAACCGCGTGAGCTTAACGCTGTAAATACTGAAAAAGCATCCCGGTGTTTATTATCTATATTTTTAAACCGTATCCTCAATCGAATGTTAGAAGATAATTAAACAGAAAGAACAAAGATAAGAATTGTTAAAGATATAAAAGAAACGAAAACGCATTACTGGTTAAAAATCGTTTTAAATATAATTGATTCGATGAATAATAAATCACTTTGTCCACTAACATGAGCCACGTAGCCCGTCTCCAACTTGTCTTCACGTTACATGAAAAAAAATAACACGTACATACATACATGTACACACATAGGTACATACGTTATCCAACGACTTTCAATTTTAATTGTTCGAGCAGTCGGTCGTAACGATTACAATATATTACATCACGATAATAGTAACATCACTTTAATGAGTCAAATAAACAGTCAATAAAAGCAAAATGGAAATAAGCGATGGAAGATAGAAAAATGCAAAACAGCACGGAGTTTTTATACGAAGCTAGAGAAGCGGGGAAGCATTGAAAGAGTTAATTACATTGAATGGAAAATTGTCGGTGAGTCGGTCCCTTTGTAACTACGATTATTTATAATCTTATAAAAAAATATGTTCAGCCACTTACGACTTTTTGCCAACAAAAGCAATAATTGTTCTACTGTTGTTTATTGAATAATTAATTGAGATTCAAATCAGATAAGCTTATTATATTACGTGAGCGGAATTTATTCGTTTATCAACTTAACGCTATCAATTTATGGCAACCGAACATATTATATTTTTCAGATCGGACCGTGTTACATAATTTAATGTTTATTTTTCTACAAAAAAAGAAAACTCTTTCGGATTACATTATTTATGAATCTACGAACATGTTAACTGTGTTTTAATGCAGACAAATCTTTAGTTATTATCACAGAGAATTTTATTAGTACGATTTAAATCGGTATTTATCATCACGGCATGTAAGTAATAGGGTAAATAGAAAAACCTCTGACTGTATTCAAATTTCACGTAAATAATGAATGTGTATAAAATTATGATAACATCGACGAGCAAAAAAACATTACAGCAAGTGAATTACATAATTTAAGAAAGAGCGCTGTGTGTTTAGCTTGCGTAACATAAGCTATGCGTACGTCCTTGCTTCACACATTATAAGCTGCATGTCTTATACTAGGCGCGATATACAAAATTAATATTTATGAGCACTCCGATGCCGTCTGACTGCGTAAAGACTCCACTCGCTCTCTACTTTGGTCCAATTCCTTGGTAAATTATATTACAAATTACGATTATTTGTACGGCTTAGTGGAACTGTCGTGTTTTCTATGTACGTATTGTTCTGTAGCGTATTATCTCATATCATGATACTGTAATTAAGTAATCCAGCCTGCATGTCGTATTTTAATACCGAGTATAATGTTAAACGGATTTCATTCGCTTCCTACGATACAGAATGTAAATGTTAAACGCAACAACGTTCCGCGAAAACATATCTATGACTGATCTTTTTTAAATGTGCTCTATGGTAATAAAATAAATTTGTAGATAACGAATGTACTAACACGTATCTATGAACAGCGTTTAGTTTAAAATAAATTTATAAAAGTGCTGTCGTTTTTACGTTGCGAAAAATAAACACGACGCTGTCAAAGGCGTCTGCTAATTTGCCTCGACATAACTCTCGACGTAGCGGAATATTCTAACATCATAATAAAAGTCAATGTCTGTGAGATAAAAATGTATTTTTAAGTACGATATCCCGCCACCTCGCAAATAGCACACCAAATGTCTTCACAAGTTCTTCCCCGAACGTCCAAGCGCTGCGCCGCAATATTTTTATGATCTATCGCAATTTTTTTTCACATCACTAGTATACTGCCAGTGAATATGTGAAACATTGCAATCATTGGACTCATTATATGAATGGATTTCCGAAAAGCCTAGATATTGAGTTAATTACTTAAAAGTGTGATGTAGAATATTTGAGTTCGAGACGAACATTTTACATGTCTTGCCACATTATCTGGTATACCTACTGCGCGGTAGGATATGACATTTTCATTTATTTACTAATTGATTCATGGAATTTACAAAGCACTTATTATTTTTCACATATCACCTATCTTACATTTGAATATACATATAGTTATGCATATTGCTTGATGATACAAAGCAACTAGAGATACTTCACATGTTATTTGGACTCGAAAAATGCTGTCCTGTTCATTACTAAGTGATGACAGTTCTGTCCCTATGTGCTATTGAACATTTATCTTGCATACATATATGTTTTAGGCTTTTAACATAACATACGTATATAACATACGAATATTCTTTATAGTTATTTTAGTATTTCCAAATTTTCAATAAATATTTTTTCTCCTAATAGGTGGGTATTAGAGTCAATTAACATATGTAACTAAGACATTGAATTTAACTGTCGCCTACATAATGTTGCGAAGAAACTACGAGTTAGATATTAAATGTCGTACTTTCTGCGTGCTCGCCGGCCTTCGTGGCAGTGTATTCGATGACGTCCGCAAGTGAAGCGGCGGGCTAAAACATCGGTTCATTGAAATGTGGCGGGTATGATGAACTTTGGATTACGTCGGACACGCGAGCGCCTCAAGGAACACGTGAGGAACCTGTTTGCGCTATTTTAGACTAACTTGGGGTAGTTTTAAAAACCCTGAATTAAAAAAGCATTCAAGTAATTTAATTAATTTTAGTATTCTATCACTTTAAATTATTTATGAAATTACACACGCTATATGAAAGGGCATTTGCACCTCGAGCTAACGAACGAAACTAATAAAGATTTAATTTAAATTATCGCTTTAGTTTCACAAATGTGTCGAAATACTCGTTATATTTCTTTTACGGATTGATAAAACCTTATTAGTACAGTTTGGTAAATTACTAGAAGTTAGTCATGGCGCCTTGCTCTACTTATCTAGAGAGTGAATTAATTATAATATACATTCTTAATTTGCATTTTCCGAAATATTAATTGAGCTATTGTTAATCATAAACAAAATGAATTTAAAATTTATTTCCGTTTGAGTAGAGGTTAAGAACAATGTTCTAATTTCAAAATTGGATTGGAATTCTCGTGGAGGCACGGTGTGAGCGGAGTCGACCGAACGAGTGCTGCCGGCCAGATAAACGGACTGGTTTCGATATCTTGAAAAAGGCAAAAAGTTTTCTTTTTATAAAACGCACACACGGGAAGTTGCCGCCGATAATCTGGTGAGGTAAGTGCAGTTTTGACTTTAATGTGTTAATAAAATTGTAACCGTTCTGTCGGCTAAACGGAACTAATGTTTAAGGTACTAATATTAATTTGAGAGCAAAAGATGGCAGTGAAGATGACATTCTGTGAAGCTGGTAGATTTGATGGATAGAATACTACAATTTGTGGCCGAGCGCGTGACATTCACTGTTTACAAATATGTGTTAATTTCAATCGGGTGAACCTGTTTCGTTAACGCGGATAAAACCTCGCTCATGGTCAACTTATAAGTACCAAATCGCGCTGGCGCTAATCCCAAACACCGTTATACTCACCAAGGTTGGGTGTCATGATCTCTTGGTCTTTCGGCTTCTTTTTTCTCGGGCGCCCTTTCTGCCGGGGCGGAGGCGCTGCCGCTCCATTGAAGAAAGGACCCTTAGGAACATCGGGTTCAACTCGCGTGAACTCAGGGGATGGGTACGGAGGATAATGGGGGCCGGGTGGAGCCCCCGCATAGGGCCCTGGACACATCTGGGGAGGTCCAGGTGGCACCGCCATATGAGGACCGTAGTCCGGCATTGTCTCATAATGCAGCCTGTCAAAAAATATATACTTTACAAAACTGAATCCAATATTATTCATGACAGTTAATATTAAGATCGTCAGTTTAAAAACATTCTAATACCAAACACACCAGAATAAGAATCGCTAAGGCCCTCCCTCATCGCTTTTCACTTTAACTTAATGAAAGGAAGAACGTACCTGCAGTATACTGCTGAATCCCTGATGCCGAACGTGTCCCCCTTCGTGAGAGGCGCATTGCACAACGCGCAGGAGAAGCAGTGCACGTGGAAAACCAGATCGCGAGCCCTCATCACCAACTCTGAGGCTGAGATCGGCGTGTTACAGCGCGCACAGCGTTTAGAACCGTACAGTCTGCGACAAAAAGAATTGTTTGTTATACATTTTTATCGTTCGGCTTAAAATAATAATAATCGACCCATGTGTCATTCCACTGTTGGAATATGGGTCTCCTCTCATATTGAGAGGGTTGAGGCCATAGTCTGCCACGCTGGCCAAGTGCGGGTGCGCAGACTTCACACACCTAAGAAAATATTTATTTATTTTTTTTATAAATTCTAAGGTGTACAGGTTTCCTCACGATGTTTTCCTTCACCGGTAGCAAATGATATTTAAACTTAAAACGCACTTTTTATAAAGAGGTGCGCGCCATGGATTTGAACTCAGGACCCCCGGAATGAGAGGCTCAATTTTTAAGTACTAGGCTACCACTGCTTTAACTTACTGGAGTAGAAACGGAAAGCCGAAACTACTTTATCACATGTGTATGGTATATAAATAAATAAATCGGTTTACCTGTACTGTGAGTGGAGAGGGTACAGCGCACAGCATGGCAAGGAGCCGAAGACAAAGTGACTCCACATATTCAAGAGCGCTTTCCTCCACTGTTAGTGTGGGGTGATGTTGTTCCAGGACCTGTTAAAACAACACACAAGTAAATAACTGATATTGATTGTATCTTACTTTCAACTTATTACTATGAATTGCATGTAATAATAGTGCAGCACCTGTTTCAAATGTTATGGAGTTGCATAGCAAGCATTGTAATGTTTTGTTATCATTTGAGGTGGATGGTGTGCAGATATGTGTTAAGATATGAGGCAATTCCTGTACAGTATACAGGAGTTGGATATTTTAGAAGAATACTGAGTTGAAACGAAAACAAGGTTTAGTTGAATTTCCCTACATTATAAAAATTCACCCTTTTAATTGCTATTGTTCGATTTTAACATTTCACTAAATTTTCTAATGCAATCTTTCTTGGACATGTTAGTTATTATGTAGTTTTGTCAACAAATACATAATAATTCATAGCCTATGGGATAATTTTAAACTGATCGAAAAAAAATTGTTTTCATTTCACATATCAATAATAATAAAAGGGTATAATAATGTAATAGAATAATTTCTCCTGTGACATTTCAATTTTGCAAACATTGAATAATTGCATGGGGTTCCTGATATATTTCTTTATAATGGGAAATCAATAGACATCATGGGACATCGAATAGTAAAATGTCACTAGCAGGTATGATCAGTTTTAGAACTGGACTGTTAGTCAAGATCAAAAACAAATTTTTAATTTAGTTGTAATAATGATTTCGACAACA
This sequence comes from Parelbella ahira ahira, assembly GCA_018244795.1. NCBI lineage: Eukaryota > Metazoa > Arthropoda > Insecta > Lepidoptera > Hesperiidae > Parelbella > Parelbella ahira. The sequence continues at coordinate 28,954 of DWME01000683.1, forward strand.
CAACATTTACAAATAGTAGCCAGGAAGAGACATGCCTTTTCATGGAAGATCCACCACAATGGATGATTTTTTATTATAATGATGATTTGGATAATTCTAATAAATAAATAAGACACTGTTCATTCCAATTGGCTGACATTTAACAGATGAAGATGACAAACCAGGAGATGTTAAGCAATGAGTATGAATGACAAGAGTGTTTTTGATAAGGGTATGCTTACTATGTCTCAATATTTTTGCTTTATGTATTTATTTAATAAGTTGTACCAACAGAATGATCACTATATACAGGAGTGTATTATACAACGTAAGAAGGTAAGGGTTACCCCAGTTAGAGGCACAAACACAATGCATGAATATAGAGAACACAAAAAATGTAAGTGCTGGTAACAATAATTGAAAACAGAACAAGAAATGCTTTAGACAAATATATTCAGATTTGGTAACTCAATACAAAGTATTTTCAAACACAATATGCCAAGTTCAGACAATATTTTTCGATAGTTTATAAAAACCTAATATAATCAGTGTGTGTATTACAATACATGTAATGTACAGCCAACAAAACTAACTACAAATTTGGACTTCACAATTGTTTCCATAAAAAGGTAAATTGATTCACCCTTAGGTTCATAGATAATTATGTGATTCTGACTAATCCCCTACTACTGTGAAAACATTATACACATCATCATTTCAGTATACATGACAAATTTACAACAAACAAACAACAGAAAGAAATTTTGATCTTACAGTTGATTGTCTTTGTGTTGCCTAATTTACTGGTTTGTAGGTCTATATGTGATTAGTGAGACTGAATATTAGGAGTTGTGGTGTAGTTATAGAATTTATTTTCACACAAGGCACACTGTGAGTTGAGTTTTTGTTTAATGTGTGTGTAAAACTATTTAGATGAGTGCAAGTTGACATGTTATATTATATGTATTTTATCTGGTTCTAAAAGTACATGTATCTAGTTTATGATTGTATGGCTGTATGTGAGTTGTATAAGACAATTCATTTCACATCATTAGACTAAATATCCAAAGACATTTTCCAGTGTAATATTGAATATCATGGACATGATGAGGCATCTTTAGAACAATTATTAAATTTATGGATAAAGAAGAATATCAAGAAATGTGGATGGAATAGTGGACTATTAAGTATATATAGTGGACTATAAAGTAAACTATGGATAGTTTACTTTTAAAGCTGAATGTGATTATATATAAAGTGAGGAATGGTTTAGATTTTTTTTTGGGAAAATACAATATTTTATTCATTTGTCTAATATAATTTAAATTACATTTCACATTACATAATATGTCTCAACTCGATGGTGTAGTCAATGTCAATGATATATATATCAATATAGCAAAATTAATTAATCAATAACAGAATCTGGATTTATGTCCCACTGAATAGCATAGCAGATTAGCTGATTATTTGTAGCCTGGCTGATTCTTCTGCACACATTGGTCTCCAGATGAACTTGGACAAAACTAAAGTAATGTTCAATGAACATGTCCTCCCAGAACCGATTGCTCTCAATGGGGTCCCTCTTGAAGTTGTGCAAGAATATGTCTACCTCGGGCAAACCTTGCAGTTTGGTAGAAACAACTTCGAGAGGGAGGCCTGCAGAAGAATACAGCTTGGCTGGGCGGCATATAGGAAAC
>DWME01000684.1:0-30626 GCA_018244795.1 Parelbella ahira ahira
ATTGCATACATACTTGTTTTTATTGTGTCAATATTAAATATATAAATTAAATCTGACTGTAATAGTTTGTTTCATACATTTATCATCAACAGCTTGTTTGAGTCTGTTGCTAGACATAGGCGTCGCCTGAGGGATTTTTGCCCATGTCTATGCGAGCTATCCAAATTTAAGATCATAGCCTGGCTTCTAGCATTACCAAGACTAGGACATATAGCTATACCTATGCAGGATGTTCTATACAGCAATCTGTCAGCACATTTTCCATACATTTACTAATTTATAAAATAATAAACTGATAATTATTGAATTATTGGTGTTTGTTGTAGAAAAATGATTCGGTACCTGTTGACTTAACACAAAGTTTTTATTGTGGAGATGCTGCAGGTCGGCCGGCTAATTGGGCACCAGGAAAGAAAAAGGATCACTCAATGGCTGATAAGCTATTAGCAGACAATTTAGGTCTGAAGTTTTACTTACCAGAACAGTTCTTCCTTGGACATGCATTAAAGAACATACAAATGAACAAGCCTGAATTTATACCTATGGAACTTAAATCAGAACCATTTAATGACAACCTTATAGGCAAAGAAAAGGAGGCAAGTTGTTTTATATGTTAATTTGTTGTATAAATTTGTATCTATACACTCAATCTTCTCATTCCGAGAGTAGACCCATATTCAACAGGGGTATAAAAGCCTGATGATGTATTAGGAGCAAAGTTTCTGTTACCAGATATAATTAAAATATTAAGTATTCACATTAAAGTAGCATTATACACACTGATGTAATCCAGATACATTCAATATAAGAGACATTCTGATGTCTCAAATTGCAGAGGGTCTAAAATATGTCTTCAATAAACTTTAAAACCATTGTTAGGTTGTGTACAGGTGTTAAACATTGTTGTACAATTTGCACACCTGCTTTATATTCATATACAACAAATATTAATGAATGATCAAATCTTATTTTGTTCTTTCAAGATTGTATTGTAGTCACTAGTTGATTTCAGATAAAGGTATATTAGAGTAAGGATTTCTACTTTATGCCAATATGTCAATTCTGAATAACCATGAGTTATATGCTGCTTAATATTTTGTAAAGCATGTTTGGTTTGTAAGTGTCTGCCTCTTAAAATATTTATCTCCTTCTCTAGGATACTGTTTTTTTCCAGTAAGGACTATAGATGTTGTTTCCTACCCTTTTACTTCCACTTACCCTTACCCTTACTTTACCCTTTCACTGTTGGACAAATGTCTCCTCCCAGAATGTAAGACTTAGGGGTTGTCTGCCACACTGGCTAAGTGCTAGTTGACAAACTTTACACACAGAGATTTTTTTGAGAACTCTAAGGTTTCATTATGATGCTTTCCTCCACTGTTATAGTAAGTGATATATTAACTTTAAATGCACTGTTTTAGTCAAGAGGTACACACTGTGACTTGAAATCAGGACCCCAGAGGAAAAGGCTGAAGTTCAAGTCACTAGTCTATCATTGCTTCCTGAAGTGGAATTGAGTTGAAGTACATATAATGGAAGGGGGGTTGTTATGCTTTGTGAAAAATTTAATATTATCAGTCTGATATCTTTACTATCAGCTTTTTTCCAGATTATTGTACTTGTGGGATATCCAGGGAGTGGAAAATCATTTTTAGCTAAACAAATTGAAAAGAGATCCAATTTTCAATATGCAACTGTATGTAGAGATGTCCTTGGCTCATGGCAAAAATGTGCAGCGGAGGCCACCAAGATTTTGGAGGTTGGTGTTTGACATTTTTCACTGTAGTAGTTACGGTTGAATAAAGCTAAATGATATCAATTTATGTTTGAATCACTAAAGACAAATTTTAAGTTACAACAATTTATTAATATTCAAATTAGATGATTTTTAAATGAATACCTAATTTCAATAAATGAAGTATATAATTATGGGAATTACATCAGTCATCAAGTAATTGATGGATGATACAGTTATAAAGTATCTCTACCTCCTTGTTTCATTTCAAGCGGTAGGTCCAGGTTTGAACTCTAGTTCGAGTTCGAATTATTTAATGTGAAATTCCTAATAGTAGTGTGGAGTCTTAGATTTGTGCCAATGTATGGTAATGGTCTCACCACTATTTCCATCATAGGAAATAACATATCTGGTGAACTATGAGACTTTATTTACAGGGAGATACAAGCATGATGTTACATTTTAGTTATGGTATTCCTGCACTTCCTTATTTCTGGTCACTAGTCAAGGTACTGTTGATGTACCTTGTACCTTGAACTTTTGATAATTTTGCTAATTATTGTATACAACATGCAGTATTGGAATATAATTATAATATGGAAGGCAAATGACATAAATTTTTTTGGTTGCATATTTATTTCTGTATTTTTAACTAATAAGATTTTTTACTTAACATCTAATGTGTCATGTCAGTGTCTGTTTGTGGCTTCTCTAGCTTCATCATCATAATATGTAGTATTTAAGGATCTTCAATGATATTTGGATTTTTGGTTTATTTTTTTATTACAATTTTAGAGAGGCAAAAGTGTGGTAGTGGACAGCACAAACCCAGATAAAGAATCTCGCTCCCGATGGACATCCCTTGCTAAACAGATGAAGGTCGAGTGTCGGTGTGCTGTAATGACGACGACCAAAGCGCACGCACAACACAACAACAAGTTCAGAGAAGTCATGAAGATAAACCATGTACCCGTCAATGATATTGTGTTCAACACCTACAAGTACGTATTTGTTACTTCCTTTATTATACGACAATGTAGCCTTCAGTTATTGCACCCCCGTAACGTTTATTGCATGGAGAGCTGAGATCGCCACTCACGTGTCCTTTGTGGTGGGCAGTGGTTGTTTTGAACAGATTACCACTTATATGGCAGCATCATTGCCTAGATGATAGAACCAAACGTCAATGACACAGGTGTAGCCGGCGCTTCATTGCGATTCGTCGATTTCTTTTTAAATCCTTAGTTCTCCTTAAATCTTAAGTCTTAAAAAATTTATAAGCGTCCTTTTAAATATTAATTATGCTGTCCAGACAGATTTTATCAAAACTGAAAATTTCTTGCAACGATTAATAATTCTTGGTTCATTTCAGTTATGTACTAATTGACTTTTCTCAGATAGGTATAGGTCATTTATTGTTACAGAAGTAAATTTTCTGAACCAACAGTCGCGGAGGGTTTCAAAGACGTAATCCATGTGAAATTCACTCCAATTTTCGAAGACAAGGAGGCTGAGAAAATTTATAAAATGTATTTGTTAGAAAAGTGAAGCATTTTGAAACTACTGTGATATACATAATAAAAATCTCCATTAATGGTTAAATTGTTTTTATTTCTGTAGCAAACATCACATATTAAACAACTACCTATTAACAATATTGCTTAGCTTGATCTACTTTCAATGGGCTATATTTAGGTTTTGCTCTTGATTGTGAGGCCTAGTTTTACGATTTAATGTAGTTATGATACCATCAATAAACGCAAACAAAAAATATGTAATTTTATACCAATAATAATATTTATAAAGAATTGTTTTACAATGCTCGAGTAATGGTGTTGGTTTATAAAATAGTAGCTTTATAGTAGGTACTATATTTAAAATATTATAAATAGTTTGTGATCTGGCCTGCTTTAATATATGTGTAGGCCGAAATGTTTACATATTTGTACATTTGGAAGTATCGGAAATATTACATTTTACATAACACAAATTACTGAAATTAAATCTTCATTATTTTAACGTATGAGATCACTATATTAAGTAAATTGACCTAAATATATATTTTACTATGTATATACATACATACTTGTCCATGTACGTATATGTACTATTTATATTGTTAGAATCGAATTAAAAATCTTTTTATAAAGACGCAATTACGGATATTTATATATCTGTTTTGCAACACTAACGGCAGGATAGCAATGTAAGTAATTACTCGAATTATGTGAAAAGATATTATTGATAGTTAAATGTATTTTAATATTAGTACAATATATTACACGATTTAATTACCAGGATAATATTAGTAAAATAATGCAAACGGATGTATTTAGTATAGACAACAATTTTAACTTTAGACACCTAGCGCAGCTATGCGCGGCAAAATAGTCATAGACATGTCGCTAACTGTCGTCACTATCATTACTAGTTATAAATTTATAATCTACATAATTCATGGAAGTGGATAAATGCTCGGAGGATTTTTTGAAAAAAAAAACAATATTAAATACATATAATAATAGCGTAATATATAACACGAAAACACGTTTAACTCAATTTATGCCTGTTTTTTAAATATTGGCCTTTCTAAAAAATAATAGTCCATACTAAGCTAGAAAAATATGTACGCGTATTGCAATTAATGGCACAATGGACGGATGATTTGTAATAAACCTAGAACATTCTTTTTTATAGTCTATAGAAGGAAGAATATTACATTTTTGACACAGCAAACAACTAGCCATATTATTGCAGCGATTTCTGATAAGATGTAGTTTTATTTATCACAAATCCATAAATTTAATGGCGTAAGTCAGTAACAATAAATTATAAAATTTGTTCATATATGCTTTATAATAACAATTATTAAACTACCTCACTGTTAAACCTAAGTCTTCCAAGGTTAACCTAAGCTTCCTAATGTTATGCTAAGATTGTTAAGCTTTTTACACATAGTTTACAATTACAATTGATGTGAATGAAATTACTCACAGTTATCGTTTTTTTGTCCATGGATATCTACTAGTATATGGATATCTACTAAATAGCTACATTAATAATTAACAGCAAAAATATTTATTATATGGGGGTTATCAGATATAGAATTCTAATCTAGGGTAAGAAGGATCAGGTAACTTTTACACATGTCATTCATTAGGGTCAATAGTTTCTTCTTCCATATCGATGAGGTGATCAAGACTCGAATCCGAGTCTTCCTCTTGTCATCTATAAATGCAAATGATCAGGCATTTGAAACAGTCCGTTAAAGTGGACGCAAAATGACTTGTATCTATAAATCCTATGATTATACAAATTTAAAATACAATAAAGAGAGAAAATTGTAAGATGCACATTTTAAGTACGGTGTAAATCTCATACGTTATAACTTTGAGATATTTGTTGATCTAAAAAAAGAATACTTTTACATGATAAATATATATTTACCGGCATAACTCACGTACCTACGTTTTCCGGATGGCCCGATTAGTTACGGACCTGTACGAGGTTCTTCCTCATGAGCTCCCGCCGTTTTCAGTGAGGTCTGAACTAGTCGAGCCATCCCAAAAAATCAGTACGTGAGTTAAACCGGTAAATATATAATCATGTGTATAAATACTCACGAAACATTGAATACTAAAATACTTTTAGTTGACATAATGCGTGGTACACTATAATATTAGGTATTCGATATCAAGATACCTGGCTATGTAGACAGTATCGATGTGTGACAGACGCGTGCCAGGGATGGGAACAGCGGTAGACATGGGGCGCAGCTTGCGGCGCTCCAGAGTGCTCTTCGCTTGCTGCATCGCCAGGTCGCCGCACCAGCGTTCACATCTTGCGTATATCACTACACCTAATCATAAATTGTATATATATTTTTCAATGTCTCAATGAAAACAAAATAAAATAAAAATTTGATCTCTATATGTACATATATTAAAATATTTTAGGAGAAAAATATAAATCGCAAGTTAAATATGTCTTAAATGTTTTAAAATGTACTTTTGTAATTGTGCGGACTTCTCCATTTGATTAATTTCTAAATTTACTGTTATAAGTTTGTTTTTTCCGAGTTTAACGTTTTGTTAGGCAATAAAATTTGGCAAAGAACAAATTGTCAACATTTATGAAAACACACCAGCACCAGCGAACAGGATGATCGCAGGCCAGGAGTCCAGCAATAGCGGAGTGAGAAACAGTAAAGCCATAGTCATCGTAACAGGTCCTTGAACTTTTTGTGTCCGTTTCAAACCGATGTTGTGGGCGGGTTGCCATGCGCTTATAAATGTTCCACATAGCCATACTGGAAATTTCAAAATTAGAATTTAAAAAAGTAATGCCTGAATAATCTTTATATCTTGCCTGAATATCTATGACTGCCTTCCTTGGTCGAGCGGTTGTAAGCGCGACTGCCGATCGGGAGGTCCTAGGTTCAAATCCCGGGTCGGGTCCTATCGTATTTTTCTAATATAGAATTTCTAGTAGTGACTCGGAGTCTGGAATTGTGCCCGGTGTATAGCAATAGGCTCACCACCTATTCCACGGGTCTTAAACGTAACTGGTGAAACAAAGGAGCGTACTATACTCTCCTGCCTACCTTTTCGAGGATTACAGGCTTGATGTTACGTTATGCCTGAATATTGGCGTCATATATTTCAAGTAAATCGATACTATGACTCTGATCGTAATTATAAATAGAGGGTATAATATAACTTATACCTATACGATGTGATTTTATTTTTTAATCAGTTTTATAATGGTATGCACACCTTAAACGAAGGCGGATGGGATGGGCTATGGCTATGGGCTATGGTTTATGAACCTAATTATTTTAAATAGTAAACTAAAAGTCAATATCAAATTTATAATTCAAATTTGCCTTTGTATTCTCTAATACTTACATGGTATTCCAGTTACAAGCATAGGTGTTCTGATCCCTTCATTGCAGAAAGCCACAGACAAGAAAGCGTTTGCCACAATTTGAACACCGGCGCCTATCGCGGCAAACCGTGCACCGCGCAGGCAGGGGGGGATGGGAGCGCTTGCTTCTGGGATAGCTGTGACCACCTACCAGGAAACGAAATTCAAAAGGGAGTTTCTAGTATTATAGTAGTTGCAGTTCCTCTGAAGTTAACTAGATTTATAGGATATTTATAAGCAACATAAGCAACCAGCTACTTTAGATTTTAATTAGTTGCCGTTTTATGAAACTGTTAAATATCTTTCAACCGGAAAGAGTACATACTTCATAATAAAATGTTTGCATACTTTTGTAACCCAGGAGTAATGTACATTGTTAACTACTTAGGACCCGGAGACTTAGGTATAGTTACCCCATGACTTAGGAGGAAAGTAAGCCATCGCTTGGCATAGTGCAGGCTCGTTTTAGCATTATCCATATTTAATTAATATCATTGCAGTATGCCATCGCTTGGCATACTGCAGGCTCGTTTTAGCATTATCCATATTTAATTAATATCATTTTCATAACATACCTGAATTCTATCTCTATATTCCTTAACCACAGCATCGATGTCGGTAGAATCGTCCCCGGAGGACACTTCATTTTCGCTTACTTCTCCATCGGATTGGATAGTATCGACTTCCGCCACAGCCAGTACCCTCGGTCCACTACTGCTGCTAGTCATTGGATCTATGTCCTCATTTGGGCATCCCCCATATTCATCTAGAAGAAGGCATTCCCTCTCTTCGGTTTCTGTAAACAATAAATAAATAAGGGTAATTATAGTAAGAATAATTTTTAGTTATCATCATTACCAATGACCTATAATATCTTTGCAGACTATTTATAATATTGCTTTACGGATGTTTTGATGACAAGCTTTGTCTGGTAATCAAACACTTTAAAAAATGAAGAATTATTATTTTTGAAGTAATTCCTTACCCTTTGTTACTTTGGACTTAATACTTTCCAACGTTTTGGTGTGCCTCATAGCTGATGGAATAAACCATAGGCCGCGTTTTGGTTTGCCCGAATTCGTGTTCGTTCCACGCGAAGTTCCTTCAGTTCCCAGCCGTTTATATTCAACATCTATAAAAATAAAAGTATATTTAATTCTGATGTGTAAGTACAATTATCTGACTTTCAGAATTTATGTTTTAATTAAGCAATATTGTGACAACTACAGCTTTAGTAAGCCTGCGTATTGTCGACGGTATATTGCTTAACAAAGCAATATAATATACTGTGCCAATAGAACACCATTAGACGTAAATTTCGTAAACTGCTGGTGCTTTTTTCAAGTGAAGTGAGTAGAAAACCAGCAAGCAACAGTCAAAAGTGGCTGATAACACGATGAATTGATGTGAAATTGGTTTTATGAGTATAATTTTACAGTAACATCACGCCTGTGATCCCCGAAGGGGTAGAGAAGTGTAGTACACCCCTACGTTTAACCAGCTATGTTTAAGTCCCATGGAATAGGTGGTAAGCTTATTGCCATACACCGGGCACAATTCGAGATTACGAGGGACTACTAAAAATTCCAAATTTGAAAAATCCAATAGTAACCGACCCGGGATTTGAACCCAGGACCTCCCGATCGGCAGTCGCGCTTGTAACCGCTCGCCCGAACGAGGCAGTCAATTTTACAATAGCATAATTTTAGAGTAACTCTGAAATAATAATGTAAATCAGAGAATAATAACTTGACTATTGTGTTGGACATTATTGTAAGCTTCTGGATTAGTGACTATATTCAAGGAGCAGGTTGGTAGAGCAAGGCGCGGGTTCCATTACAAGATTACAAGTTTTGAGAGAATTATGATACGGAAAAGTAGAGTGTCTTAATAGATTCAAATTAAAAGATGACTCACCTCCTGCTTCCATCTGCTCGGCTGTAGGAATACATCTCATTATAGTGAAGTGTAGCGCTTGGATGCAAATACTCATTAAATGACTCGCGTTAATGAGAGTTATCATGTGAGATAAAGGACATGCAAACGCTAGGATTGCAGCCAGACTTCCTAAAATAAATCAAGAGTAATGTTTGATACAAGTACATATATACTTTTGGTTTCATTTTAAAAGATATTTCGAATAAATCATGTGAACCTTTGTTTAATTTGTCTCGAACAGAAATCTTATTGCCTGTTAATATTAGTTGTTGAGGCATTCGGGTGGACGAAGTTATTAAAGATTTTTTCATCTGCTTTTCCGTGTTTTATGCCCCGTGTCAGCGCCTATCCACATTTATTGACGCGGAATCAGCCGAGATCATAACAGTATACGATAGATATGAATTGGGTTTATGTAACATTTCAATTAACTACTTAACTTTTCATTTAATTTGAGTAAAATCTTTATTACAGTAGGCATTTTTTCATAATGGAACTGCAACGTATCTTACCAGCAGTAAAAACCGCCAAAACGGGACTCCCTGTTGTTGTACTTTCATAAGTCATCGACCTTGTGAGGACTTTCCATTCAGGGGACGCTAAAGATACGAGTACTGAGAAGAGTATCGGACATAGCTCTGTTAGAGCCAAGCATATGCCAGCCACTGTGATGGCAGCTAAGACGGGGCAGACCCAGCCTGCAGCACGAGCTTCTAATAGAGATGTAATTGGTAGAGCCGCATCAATACTGTTGCTGAAACGGGAAAAGTGACAATTTGTTTACTTTAAATTGTATTAATTTACAATAGCTTAGTAATAATAGCAATAAGTAGTAATAGCTTAGCTAGTAGCTTTTTAGCTAAAGATTTTTTTATTATTATTATAACAGACAAGAAACGAATTAACCAAAAATAATAATTTAAATATACTTAATCTAATGTAAAAAAGCCATAACGGATAACTTACCCTTTCAACATGTTGGCATAAAGAAAACACAAACTGCTTAAAACGATAGTGGGTAGTCCGATCGTGAAAAATAAATTTCTTTTGACTCTTTCGCCTTGTTTTTGTGGCAGCACTGTGCAAAATGCGTACGAAATTGGCGCACCTGCTGCGAAAAGCTGAAAATAATAAATCAATATTACACACTACTAATGTATCATGTTTCGCAAAAAGTTCACTAGCATCGCACTCGTAAAAGTTAACTAGGCATATCGCTACGACGATATATGCATATACATACTGTCGCGTCGAAGCCGACAACGGAAGACATTGGTCGACGGATTCAAATAAAGGGCATTCCCAGCAAGGGCCAAGTTTGTTGAAATATCATGTAAAAAGAAAGTTTTCCTCACCTCGTATATTGTTATTGGTATAGGTATTTTGATGTTCGTTATATCTAGATTAATGAGACCGAAGATTGCAAAGCATTGGCTGAATATGTACAGCAAGACTAACAACATGAACGTAAACATCATGCTTTCCTGAAAATAAAAGATTAATTTTTATATAATGAGACAAATTTAGCGAAGAAAAAATTTAAACGTTTACACTTTTATTATTACGTCGTTATGCCAGATTCTTAATGGGGTAGATAGAGTGTCAAATATTTATATCCTTACAAAACTGATTTAAATGTCAAACACCTTCTTACCTCTCATATTTTTCATTTTATTCCGAAATAAAAGGTAAAATAAGAAAACAGATACGGTATCGAGTAACTCACCTCAAGGCCGCACATAAACATAGCACATACAACCATCACGACTGTTACTCCAAGCACGTCGGGCCACGGCTCGCCCAGAGATCGAGTTTCATATCCAAAGAGCCAGCGTCTGGTCCTTCCTCCGGTAACATGGTCGGCCGTAGCGCTGAGGATTCTAGCACACACCGCCACTGCCACCAGGTGAGAGAGAAAACACATCCACATCGACATGAAATCCGCGAAAGATCGCAAGTTTCTCTCACGACGACCACGCGCCGTTTTAGGTGGTGGGAGGATTTCCGACAATTTTTTCAGGTCTTTGGAGACAAATGCTGAAAAATGTGACTGCGTTTATAACCTGTCGGATTATTGTTACACCTCTCTACTTAAAACAAGAAAGTAACATTATAATGATATCATAATTAATGAGGCCGAAATGTAACTAAGAATATACCAGACAAAAGTAAACCTTGCGTACTCACCTCTTATAATAACTTCACATATCATGTGTTACAGTTAACATAGTTAATTTATATACCTAATTTGTTAACTTGACAATGAGTGAAAAGCTTACTTGCGAAGGTGATAAATATCCCAAGCAACATCACAGCCGGGACGGCGCAGTAGCTGGAGTTCGCTGCTGCCAGCGGCGCAAGCAGCAAGGCCCCAAGCGTCCATCTTGCACCACAAGCTTCGCCACTGCCCAACACGCTCAGGGGCTTGCTCATCAACCCTCCACCTTCGCGTTCGTTCGCCATTATTCACAGCTGTAACATGAAATTGGATTGCGCCTTAAATATATCAAAAGCGGCTTTGTTCAAAGGGTATTTTTAGCTGTTATCGTTTTCGTAATGTTCCTAAGCAACACCAGTTATTCCTATTCTATACAATATTTATTCAATAACATTAGTCATTCCTTTGATAATTCTAAAATGATATAGAAATATTACTAAGATTATTATTAAAATTGTTCATATTAAAATAACTAAGTTTCTTGATATAATAAAGTCAAATATTTCATATTTAATAACTTAAAATTACAATAGGAGACAGGCGTTTTATTTTAAAAAACCTGCATCACGTAATCACGTCCATAATAGTCACCTTGTTTTTATGATTTTTGTATATTTTCTACTGAATACTATTTTGGAAAAAAATATGTACAAGGTTATTTTAAGTAATTAACTTAAAGTTCTTACCATGTTTATGTTTCAGCGACACTATTGGAAACCGCAATACTTATATTTTCCATTTGTTGTGAACTTCACCTCACATGTTAGCACAGTATTGTATTAAAAATATGTGACTGTTCACTTAAACCGAGGTTTATTTCGTAAATTTGCAGTCTTCGCTAGTAAATACGACTGAAAACTCAATTTTATGCGACAAACACGAGAAGTGCGGCTGTATATCGGCATCTCTTTTTTCCAGCTGTCCCAATCGATAATCGGTCGCTAGGGTGACCATTGTCGTGACAAGACAAGACATACTTTTTGAATTCGCTGTTTCAAATTTATGTGCTTAGTATAATACATAATTTAGTTCTTAGACAAAAATATATTTTGGTATGTAGTGTATACTAAATCCAAAGAGCTTTATCTACTATGAAATGGTATAACTATGAAGTGGTATACATATAACTTAAGTAGTAATTTATAGATGTCTTCATTTCTGTTTAATTTTACAATAACAAAATAATTACTTGTGAAAAGTAGTAAATAAACGTTTTGGCCATTTTAATTGTTTTTAAGAACTCTGAACGTAGTAAATATTACAAAATATTAAACCTACTTATGTACATTGTCAATAATTACAATATAAAATCTACTAAACGATTTAATAAAGAATATTATTTGGGTATGTCGATCGTATGTATGTATGTCGATCTTAAAATTTTGCCATAATGAATACTTTTCACAAATTTGTACATAGCAAATATTGAAATATGGTCAACACATATGTATTTCATTGCTAAGGATTCACAAAACGTTTGCGTCGCCCGAAGTCACCTTGCTTGTATACTGAACCTGTTAGCCAATAAAATAGGTTTCCACGCACTAGTGCTAAGTTAATCGCATTTAAAGTTGCGATCGGGCTATTTGATGTCTTTCAATAAATCAATTAGAGCAATGAGGACCTTGTTTCAAAAGTGTCGTAAGAATTATTCATCATCATCTACATACATTGACTTGCCCGGTACACACATGGCCTCTGCAATAAACAGCACGCCACTGAGCCCTATCTTCAGCTTTTCGTATCTAACCATTGCCAGCTACTTGGCAAACGTAGCGTATAGTATAATAGGACGCTCTCCACCTACGTGGAGCTAGAGTTGGTGGACCACGTTTGCCAAGTTGGGTCTACACTTGAACTCCAGCAGTTATCGATTTTGTAAAGGATTTCGACCCATTTATGCGTACTGTTCGATTTAAACTGTCCTAAATTGCGCCAATGTCGTTGGTCCTTTATTTTGGGTCCACCTGTTGGCCGGGACTGTGGACCAGGTTTTGACCTATGTCCTAAAATTATAATAATAAAATGTAAGTTCACACAAATAAACAAATCGTTTTGCCGCGAACATATTATGCGCTTAAAGATATATTAACAATTATGTCAAAAATATAGTTAAAATAATTATTACGTTTGCTTGCTTGCTGACAACTTCTTTTCCACTAAACCAAACGGAGCGAATGGTTCTATGTAGAGAAGAGTAAAGGCATATATGCATATATTAAATGACAAATACTATATCTCAAGTTTTTTAACAGAATGAAACAATAAAGAACCCTTTAATGGGCCTCGCAAAATTAAAATGAACGTCCTAATTATCTTCTGACTCAGTGTTCTCTGAACTGGCCGCGGAAGAATTAAACTGGCATCTCATCCCAGACGCATTGGGTTTCATGCGGTAATAGAGGATTATTAAACAAAATCTGGAACAATCAGCTTAATAAAAATTGTCGTTGCCATTATTCAGTGAAATAAGAGCTTGTCTTAGAGATTGCAGAATACCTTTGTGCCGAATATTCTAGAGAAGCCCTGAGCAATTTGAGTAGAAAACATTGAAGATCTAGCTAGGCCTTTCCAAAGATGGGCAATGATACTCAGATTTCCTCTGGTCCGTACATTGAATTTAAACATAACTGAAAACAATATTTTTTAATTATGCAATTGATGGCGACAATAGCACGATGGCGCTCGTTGAGATAGGCCTTTCTCCAGCGGTGGACCGAGATAGGCTGATGATAATAATGATGCAAGTGATTCATGATGGTGAAGTAATTGGTATTGAAAGAATACCCTGTATCCACTGTTTTATTCAGTCATTATTAGGAGTTTTGTTTTTAAATACGACTTATTCCTTTATTCAAATAAAATTATTAATTATGGAGCATTTTGCTTCTGTAAATACTTAATATTTATTATTTTCTCAGAGCTCAATGTTCTTATCTTGGAGTTGTCTCGCCGAGACGCTATCACAAAAGACGTCTATTCTTATCGCTGAACAGACATTAGTATTGTTCGAGGTAAAGCGATCTTAAAAGGAGAATTATTGTATGGTACTGGTTATGTCCACGACTTCGGCCGTGTAGACTTAACTTTTTTATTTTATTTTCAGAGTTTATTTCAGGTGACAAGTAAAGAAATGTATAGGCATTAATTTTTCTACTATTTTCGCGAGAACACTGTCGTGAATTCTAAACTAAATATTCAAACAAAATTATATTATTAACTTTTATGAGTAAACAAAGATTTATTTACACGTCTCATTAATAAAATTCAAATCTAAAACCGTTAAGGCAGCGTTTGTAAGAAACGTATTCGTTGGACTAACTTTTTGCCGACTTACGATGCAGAATGGGTCTCCGCAAAGATTCATCATCATGCATAACATTTACCCCATGTTCATCCTAAAGGTCTGTAATTAATATGAATGAAAGAATTCCTTAAGTAGAATAGATAATTTCCGAGATTATTACCAATATTTAGCCTGCAAAATTTAACGTTTTCTAACCGCTAGTGTAGTACTGTAAACATTCGTCGGTACAATAAAATATTTAAAAGTGAATTTATATTTTATATTAAAATAGGTATATATTTTATGGCATTGTGTGAATAATAAGCTATATATTAATAACTGAAGGGACTTTGTCTACAGCCTGCAGATATTTACAGCCTATTTGGCATAATTTAAATAATTAAAATCTCTAAATTGACATTTGTACCATTGACATTGATTTTGCTATCGAATTGGGACATATGTAACAGATGTAGTCTAAATTGTAATTGGAATAAATAAAAAAATAGCAATGTTAGCCTCTTATTCGTGTAATTAATGTTTGAGCAAAGCTGGTTGAACATGCTTCAGGCGTAGTGAGGTTCAGAAACAACAAGACACTAATTAGCTAATGTCTTTTAACGATACCTCTAATTATAGCTACGGCAGAAAATTGAACCTTTGTCAGTACCCTAATCCAGACTAGTTAGTTCCGTTAGCTCACATACTTCGCAAATTAATGTATCGAAGTGATTCTAACTTTTTTCTAGTTGTAGTCTAACAATAGTAAGGACTACCACTTTTTATCTATAATAAGCATTATTTAGAAGTTGTAATAAAAAAAATTATAATTATAATACTAGCGAATATATAGAAGATATATAATATTCAAGGGGTTCAAGGGTGAGGGTTACGTTAAAATTAAGAATATTTGAGCTCCATTTCAAAAAGACAATTACGGACAAGATAACTTCAGACTTCATAGGTTTTACTTTTTGAAAGATATTGAAAACGGGATCCTACTTTGCCTATGGTTACTTCAAATGTATAGAAATATTTAAACATGTTTTATTATGTCAAATATATATATATTGCAATATTAACCTTGTACAAGTTTAGTTTTTTTGAGCTTTAAGCCACACTACCCCATGTGCTTGGGGGAATTGTATTCCATGTTTGCACGTTAAAACCGAATTGAACTGGGACGAGAGTGTGTGGGTGTCTTTCCTTATAAACTGCGGGAACAGATGCTTCACCACACAAATCGCAGCTACTTCGCGCTTTCCCCACGCTCCCTCGGGACTAGTGCTATAGAGTTAACAAAATTGAAAATGAAAATAAATTTCCATTTGTGCGTGCTAATAGTGATACTCTCGTGCACAATTCTCTGTACGAACAGCGTACCGATTCGAAACGGAAATATTGATTATGTGAGTTTAAAAAAATGCTTTATATAAGTTTTCAACAACCCATAGTGTTACTTAGGGTAGTTTTCTTTTTGCTCCTCTTTATTTTAGTTTATAGTGTTTAACATATGTACGTAGAGGCTACGGTTTTCTGAAGGATTGTTATAACATTTGTTACAAATTCTGAAAAATTAACACGTAGTTCAAAAATTTTTGATATCTTAATAGAATGACGACTTCGATTAATGCAAAACAAGCGAGAGATGTCTGCCAGGACTGTAACAGGTATTCTTGATCTCTGATTACCCTTATAGTAAATAGGAGTGACAATTTGAATGTATGTAGTTCAAATATATTTCAAAAAAGAAAATTAAACGTCTTTAATTTGTTTTCAAACACGATGTTTAATAAGTGTATAGTACGTCTTTATGACAGAATGAATTTATTACTAAACAATCTTTTTAAATGCAATGCTCTTTAGTGTTGCCGACTTATGATTTTTTTTATCCCTGAATATCACGTTAACCAAGTAGTCCGTCAATTCACTACACTACCTTTTATATAAGAGACATACCTATATATACATATTATGTATATACGTTATGTAATTAGATCCTACAAAATAAAACTCATTTTTTAAGATCAAATTTCAACCCGGTTTCAATCAGTAAGGTAATGACGTAGTAAAAACTGTATTAAACATTTATAAATATTCTGTAAAAACATTTTTGTTTATGTATTAATAAAATTTCAACTGCAACACTGTGATTGGGATTTTATGGATTAACACATTATATTTATAATGACGTGGACTCAATAATGGTTCGAAAAATAGAAATTAGAATTAGAACGTTTTATGACAGTTGGTATTATTATTATTATGACAGTTGGTGAAGGAGGCAATTAAAGTTACTATTAAATTTACTAAATTTTATGTAAAGAGGATTGGAAGTCAACCAGAAAATTCATTATTAAGTATACATTTAATCTAGTTAATTTAATCTAGTATGTTTTCTTGACGTATCTACATAGATAATTAAAAGGGTAATTAAAAGGTAAAAATATATATTGTATACATTTAGCGTTTGTAATAATACTTTGTTACACGGAAGATTTATATTTATGTCGGTGATTTCTTTCAAACTTTTTCTGTATTGAAAACACATATTATGGGGATATGAATGATATAGGGTTCCGTAAGTAGGAATGTACCTATCACCAACACACCGTATTAATCCCTTTACCACTGTTCTTTCACCAAAGAAATACATATTATTTGATGTTCAGCAAGATTTTGAATTAAGATTACACCGGTAACTTAGTACTTCAAAACCGGATAAAAACATCTAATTTTCAGTTGGAGGCTCTGCGCAGAATGAAGCAGATCCCGCAGTGGCACTGCATGAGATACAGACGCTTCCAACTGCACAGCCCGTGCAGTCGCTGGTGGGCGCGCAAGATGTGATACGAAAGAAAGCTTCCAACAGGCAATACACCGCGCTACCGACGGCATTTAACACAAGTTTTCTAGTTCAAGTATCGGCTATACCTACTTAAGATCCTTACATTTAGTTCTTATTGTCATCTATGTATTAGTTTTTTTTATTTAGTTTTTGTTTAGAAAAAATATTAAATTGACATTTTATAGATTTATAGTAGGTATTCAAAATAAAAAAAACAAACTGTTTTGATTTATACGTATTTTAGGTTATTTTCATGGATGTAGTGTTCCCTATCAATTATTGAAAATAATTAAAATATTTTTATTAAACCAATATCAGCTCACCAAGTACATATTTTTAATAATATTTCATATACCGATCACGATTGCTCGAATTGATTATTCTATAATTAATTATAAATTGTTGCTAATGGAACTGAACTTTTAATAATGAAATAAATCAAAACGTACTTATTTGTATAATGTTAAAATACTTAAAAATCAAGTGTTAAGTGTTATTTAATTTCTTAATAAACGTGCAGCAGTAACAATTTTGTTTTTGTTGAGACCTTTTAAAATACATATTTCCACACAGCCACAGCGACATACAAAAATAATATATACGTAATGTGTGACTGGCTCTGTAGTCGAGTGGTTGCCATCGCAAATCCTATTGAAGAGGTTTAGGTTTAAATAGCGCGATCTGGTTGCGCAGTATTAAGTTTTTCTAACCTGAAATAACTTAGCAGTGGCTCGAAGTCTGGACCTTTTTTCTGGCCGGTTTTTATCCATGGGCTTATCACCTATTCCTTATTGGGACCTAAACGTAACTGGTGAAACGCGGGAACTTACAACACTCCTCTGCCTACATATTGTCTACCGGCGTGATATTACGTGTTATATCTAGTGTATTTTGTCAATTACAGAGAAAATTAATTTAAAGCGTATTTGTATGAGGTCCATGTTAATATCTTAAAATGTCAGTTAGCTTGCTAGTGGTCATATTATCTGGTGGTTTTGCGTAGTGACATGAATATACTCCGGTTTCTATTGCATAAACATATATATGCATAACGGTATGCTTAAACTTTGCTATTATACTCTCGCACCAGGTCGTATACAAGGTAAGCAGAGTTCACCGAGTGCCAAATATGCATTCCTCACCTTACAGACTGAACGAACGTTTTCTACATCCATTACTCTCTGTAGACGCCTCTATTTTACATTATTTTTTAATAGACTCAGTTGCATAAAGATGACAACATATACTAAACACTATAGGTACGAATGCCCTGCACTTAGCGGATGCTGCAAAGACAAAGAATTAATGGTTCTAAGTGCTAGTTTCCTTTCGAAACTGGGCCACTTCCAGACTTTACTGGACTATGTCAACATCAGTATGAGTGATCGCTAGTCATTTCACAATTCGTAGTAAAGAGTGACTAACGTATTGTAGTTGTGACTAAATGTTTGCGACTAATGTGTGCAACAGTTTTTGTCACACGATATGAGAACATCAATATTCTCTATCATAATAGTATATAGGATATGTACCTACAAGTAAACGTAATATTGCAAAGCAAACTCTATGATTTTAAAGCCTTTATTTCACACGATGAATTTGTCATATAATAAGTACATAATTAATTGAATATTATTTTATCTAGATATAACATTAAATATGCCAATTAACTAGGTCTACTCGTAATTATCATCAAACCTTTTATTGTTCCATTGCTGGACATGGATTATAACTCATTATAACGGTTTAAACCATAGTAGGTATACTCACTTAAACTAATTATACGTGATTTGAAAAATCATCTGTATGAAGCAATACGAGTTAATCGCGATAGTTTATATGATGCTTCTTCCATTTCCAAAGCTTCTTTCCATTAACAGGTTTATTTGTAGGAAATCATTTATTAGAAACATTGTTTTGACGGGCCATCCATATATTTCCAATGAGGCGAACAGTGAAAAAGAATATAAGTTCGACAAAGCTAAGCAGACTTGCCCCAACGAAAAGCCCGGCGGTGCTTCCGATAGACACTGCGAATTAAAATACATATTTTTTTACAATATGTATTAAAAATCTATTTCCAATCTTTATTTAAATGTATACTTATATTAAACGCATATATGAGATATTATTTTAAAACAGAGCCGGATAAAATATGTTACTGACCAACTAAATCAAGGCTACTTCTGACAACGACCCTTTTAAACCTCTCTGTTGGTAAGTACGCAAGAATGATTTCCACGTAACTTTTTTTCTTCTTGGCGTGTGTTCTGAAGAGTAAAAATGATTGAAATGCAAGTTCTGCAACAATATTTAATGAAATTGTTCCATATAGCATTTGACTCATTAATATCAGCCTGAGTTCTTTGCTAGACATGGCTCCCTTCAGGGCGATTTCACCCTTTTAGGATCGCAAAAAACTGTTACACGCGCCGCCTGCGCTTCTACCCGTTGGTAACGAGCGAATTTGGCGATGTCTGTGTTGGCTGCGGGATACCCCAAACAATCGGTCGCCAGAGCCTCGTCTGCTGTATGTAGGTATAGCAGCCTGCACCTCGGGAAAGTGAGGTTGGTTTAAACTCCTAAAGTGAAGCTTGCAATCCCTTGAAACAACTCACACCCCTTCTATCTCTTCTTCTATACTTTCTATATGTATCATTCTATCTAAAATCATTATCTTGTATTCATTTAGTGTCAATTTATCTTTTACAATACGCACGGGATGACGTCATCCTTGATGACTGTGATTTCAGTTTCGTCACAGGACTGCAGGCAGTCGCATGCCAATCCTGGTCGCACGGCCCATTTTGGTTTTAGCGCTGTCAAATGACTCTCGTGCGATTGTAAGCACCATATGCCCGTGATGTTACATTGCTCATGTTCAGCTAAAAACAAAAATGATCACGTCTATAATTCCCAAAGGAATAGTCAGAGGAACGTGGAACACACCCACTTTTGACCAGTTACGTTTACGTTTGTTACAAAATATTGCAATATATTATGTATGTATGTGTAGTATCTGATGTAAATTATCTAGACCAATTCACTTGTTCTTTATTCATTAGCGTGGAATAGTACCAGTTACACCAGTGAATATTTGTAGCTTATCATTATTAATTAATTGAAAGTTATATCTAAAGAGTGAAATTATTAGATTTCAATGCTGAATGTTTTTTATAGAATATACGAAGGATACATGTACGTAGGTACACGTGTGTTACAGTTGCGACAAGTATTTGTGATTAGGTCAAAATTTAACTTGTCTTTTTATGACATTATCGTTAAAAATACTTTTACGAGAAACAATCTTAAGTTCGCTCTATTTTTGTATAAGGATAAAGTTTTGTTCCGTGTAGACAATGGATTATTCAATGTAACAATTCACGTAAAAAATGTGATCTTGTTTGATTTACTACAATTCCAACGCCTAAGATCCATCTAAATAGGTCTTTTAATATTTAATTAAAACAGTTCCAATAAGTATTTTTCCAATACAAAATTTTACCAGTGTCCAGCATAAAGTGGTCGTTGCACTGACAGAGTTCGATCTGCGCCTTTTTCCGACAGAGGACAGTACAAGCGCTGTATGAGTATTGAGGGTAGAGTCCGTCTTCATTTTCATAATTGAACCGGCAAGCGCGCTGTTCGGGTGTCGTTTTGGTTATGAGCGGATCGTTCTCAATATTTCTTACCGACACATATCGACTGACAACAGGATATTGTTAGAATTATAAATAAAATACAGCTGGATTAACGTATATTAATATCAATATGAAAAAATTGTCAATGTTGATGAAGCACGTTTAGTCTATAAATGTAGAGTATATTTGGCACTGGTTGCTTATTGCCTATGACATTGCATATATTATCGTTATATGTATAAAGTTGTTAAAATAGAACATTACATACGAATTTACAAGATTCGTACCGATATAAATGGCCTGGAATAATCTTTATGGTAGCTGATTTAAGGGAAGTAATAGTTGGGACTTCGTCCTCACCAAGGGTGTATACCTGCAACGTACAATAAAATTAATAATGTTGCATTCATATTTAATTATTCACGTGATAGTTATATTTGGTCTCACCATGCTATGAATGAGAAGTTCGAATTTTATAACTCCTCGCTTATGTACATTGTTGATCACCATTGGATAAGATTTGGGATTCCTTAAAAATAAACGTATTTTAACTCATATTTCTCTAATCCAATCCAATAGTCAAATCCATGTAAAAACAGTTTTATGCCATGTAATTAATAAACTCAATAAACTTTATTATTGATCCGTTTAGTATAAAAGAACGCTGACTGTAGACGAATGACGTCAGAAGCTTAAAAATAGAATTATTTAACATTTTGTACTCTTTCGCTGTAAGTACTTACTGCAAGGGACCTGGCGTGATGATATAATAGCAATAAAAGTAAACATTGTGTAACTTACTTAGTTTGAATAGAATTGATGATAAAGCAGGGTCCCATATCAGTATTTATGGGTTGAAAGTATTCACAGCAATCAAATGACTTATCATTGTATGAGCAGTTGGTTAGTACTTCAGTACATTCGCTCCGAATTAGATTGGAATAATAACTGTAGTTGTTCACGGGGCATAAGGGGTCTGGATTCTTCGTTAGGACGCACGTCTGTATCAGTCGGTACGCGACACCGCGAAAATACGCAATGTCCTTCAACGTGTCTTCCAGATCTGTCAGATGGTCTGGTGACCAAATCCTGAAAAACTATAGATTATAAGGAGTACATATTCGCCTTTTTTATATTTAGCTCAGCATTAAGGCAGACAGGCCGCCCGATGATGAGTGAACACTGTTGCAAAATTTACAAATGAACCAATGCCTTCTTGATTTCATAGGAGAGCTCTCTTGTTGTCTTCTTTTTATCACTATAATTGAGCAAGTGCCTACAAAATATACAGTAACTTTAAATCAAACAAGGCAATAAATGAAATGACTGATTATGTTTAAAGAAAGAGATATATTTTTTTTTATTTTCACGCCTGTACTTCCCAAAGCGGTAGGAAGAGGACTATAGTACACACGCATGGTCCATTCGGTAAATTCTACGTCCCACCATGGAATAGAGGGTACGCGTATTTCCATATACCGGACACAAATATACATTCCACATTTTACAACCCAAGCTACTACTAAAAATTTTAAGTTATAAAAATCCCATAGTTTGGGATTCGAACCCAGAACCCATCCCAACCCAATTATTTCTCCAACGAGGCTGTCATATACAAAAATATTTCATTGCCTGTTTAGTGTACCTAATTGTATCAATATTATTATTGGAACAGGTTAACAATTTGAAAGTGTTAAAGTTCAATAATTATTCGTGTAGAGAGGTGAATAGTTTCAAAGATATTAATGTACTATATAAAAACGTGTGTAATTTTTAAATATACATTTTTTTTTAAATTGTGCGTAAATTAAATTTTATTGTGCGTATCAAATATATGCATAATGTATATACGAGTGAATCAAAATTCAAACATTTAAGAGAAACATACGTGTCTGAAACATCGTATATCTTGTTAATGTTTCCTGTTTCGCACACGGCTACTGTAGGAATTTTGGTGTCCCAGTCAATGTACACGGTCTCCACACCGAAGCTGATGGGGTTGTTGACGAACGCGTCCAGGGCCGCGATTATCAGTAATGCTGATCCGTACCATGACAAAATGACCAGGATCAACCAAAATAATCTGTGGACAAAATTTCCTTATTGAAGCTTATTAAAAAAAAAACTGATTGAAGTGATTTGAAGTAGGCAGGTGAGTTTATTTTAGATTGAAATAAGGGAAAATTAAGGTAGGCGGGCTTGTTTTTAATTAATTTATAGTTTATATAAACAAATTAAAGTATGGGGCTCCATATTTAGACAATTTAACGTTTAAATAGATATATCAAAATGCAAGAATTTTAGTTTTGGATTATTAAGGTTCGACAGACTGGTCTATTTTACCGCATATGCTCCATTAAGATGCCCTTGACTTATCATAAAACAGTTATCAAATTGCTTTTAAGTATTTCCCAATTATGTATTAAAAGGTTTTCGCACTATTCATTTGTTTCAAATTACCTTTCAGACCAGTGTTTAGTGTCATCAGCTATGAACCTAACACCGGCGAAAGAACAATTTTCGCAGTATTCTTTGACATGTCTCTTACATGTGGTTCGAGACATTTTTGCTTGGAACAAGTTACCGTCGAATAAAATACGAGAACTGTGTCCATAAACAAATCAAAGTAAGTAATTAATTAATTTGCATTACGAAATTGATATTGAATTATTAATAATTGTGCAAACGATTGTAAATATTTAATTGGTTAACAAATATACGGTTGTGTAATTTCATGATCATAGCCTGCAATACAGACATAACATCGCTGAAGGTCAAAAACAATAATTATGCGCATGCAATGTTAGCGACATGATATTTGTTCAACTCGGTCCCACTTATTGTTTTATTTCGTTAGTATTCATGATAAGCGTAATTATATCCCAATTAGAAAGTCATTACTGGGTGCCTTTTGATTTTTTATTCTGAATTTTGTGTTGCCTTTTCGTATTGTAACTTAATGTGTCCATGTCATGTATTGTGTTTGGTATGAATACTAAATAATTCTTTAAGCATTGAATTTTATTAATATATTGGAGATATAATGATGTAAATTAGAATTTAAACATCATTGAAATCACGCATGAATGCAAATTGTGCAGTAAATATCTACTTATTACTGATTCTAAGTTTATTAACAACCTTGGTATTTAGGTAAAGCTTGTGTAATAATATGTTATTGGGTAGGTATTAGAATAAACAATAGATAAAATTCAAAATTTATTACAAACATATTTATTTACAAACTTGTGAAATATATGACTATTAAGTTAAAATATATTATTCTAAACATTAATTACTTTAGCGATAATTAATCATAATATTGCTTCACTTTAACAATTCTATTTTTGTATTTATTTCTTTAGAACGTATATAAAATTATTATCTACGCTAATTAATAAATAACTTTATTATGCAATTTTACACAAAGACTAATAATTTTATAGTAGTTGTTTAAATAGAAATTATGTACAGTTATGACGGAGAAACCAGACCTTAGATTTGTTTAAAGGAGCTGAACATGGATTTTTCTAATTTTTTATTTGACTCTTGACTTTATGCGTTCGAATAAATAGACTTGTGACGTCAGCTGGCGTTCGGATAGCCAGACTCAATTCTCCGTCATGTAAATATGTTCTTTCCTAGCCATTCCTATTCACTCTTTGTCTTTGTCACAGGCAGAATTAAGACTTATTTGCGATTCTCGTAATATATATAAACCGCGTTGAATGGTTACACCTTAGACAGACATTAATATTTCTTTAGTAGGTAGGTATATGGATAAAAGTAAACATAAGTCCATCGGACTTCCCATTAGACAACAACACATGTTTTAAATACCAGATATTCGTTTTGAAATTATTTCTTATGAAAGAGTCGATCACGCTTGTTATCTTCCATATAGGAACATAACAGTGTAAAATTAGATAGAAACATACATAGGTACGTAATGTTAACATTAACCAATTAACTCCATTTCAATTACTGGTTCATTTGCTTGACAATTTATAAATATTGCAATAAGTCAGGTCCAGACAGGTATGGCGAGTCAAAGTGCTGTTGGTTCTGGACAAAGTGCACTGGCGGCGCGTGCTGAGGTTGGAGCTGGGGGTGACGTAACGGCGGGTGCTCGGGGTGGCGGCGGCCAATGAAACCAGCGTGAGTCAGGATGTTATATATCTCTCTCCGCGGCACTGAGTCTGCTTCTCTTTGGTACACCTGCAATAAAAAGTTTCAGGTTCAAATACAGAGCCACCTAACGTATTGTTACAATATACGTTACAAAAGTATTGTCACACCCGTATGTGCCTGAAGGGATAGGCAGAGAAGTGTAGTACACTCCCACGTCTGAACAATAACATTTACGTTCCTCTGTGGAATAGAGGCTGAGGCTTAATTCTATATTAAGAAAAATGGCGCCATACGATGCAAATTGTATTATAGTCAGTATTTAACTTCCGTTAAAATATAGGTACTATTCCATTTAACCTGGACTTACTATTATTATCTTTTGCTTTAATATATATTATCCTTATTATTATTCTCTAAATTGAAATAATCGAAACATTTAAAGGCATTGTAGAAGCTCTTAAAAGTGTTAAACTTAAAAAAATATTTAAGCTAATGAGTAGATGACATGAAAAAGATATGTTTTGAGTACCGGTTTCTCCCCGTGATGAAGAACGCTGGTTAGCGACAAGATCTCCAATAAGCGAGGGTTCCGCAGCGCTGGCTTTCGAAGGTGTGGTGGTAATGTTTCTTCCTGTTGTCGCACGGCCAACACGGCTGGGTGTGGTGGAGGAAGACTGCACGCAAAGTGAAAGCTCACTACCAGTAACAAAAGAGTTGACTTCATTGTGGTTAAATGCTGAAAAGGAGATAAGCAAATATAAGTTTTAAGTATAGGTATTTTTCCAAAGTTAGAGTCTCTTTTTAATTAATTTTCTAATTAAGACTAATCTTCAATGGATGTGGTCTAGGAGAAACAATAAATGATATTGCAAAATTATAGTAGGTCGGTACCTACGATAATCTAGTACAATCTACTATAATCTAATACCTAGTCTAACCTAACTAGAATTGTATATTTTGTCGGTGCAAAATATACAATTCTATTTAGGTTATATTCTAAATAGATTTCTAGATAGGGTAGATTTTAGACAGATACCATTTGATTCCCGAAAATAATACAGTCAACAGTAAATAGGGTAAAAGAGAAAAGGGTAAATGTCTGTTGTAACGTAAATATGCATAAATGTAAACGTAACTACTGATAAATTAAATTGTTACACCACATATTTATCTATTATCTAAAGTAGATGACAATGTCTTTTGTTACAATAAGATTTTTCCTAAAGAATGACGGACCCCAATCAACTTGACCTTTGATTGATCTAAAATACGAATTGTTTTACAAATGAAACAAATGTAGTCGTTACATATAAGATAATTAACTAAGGCTAAGGGGCTCTTTGATACGATGTTAAATGTTTCGCAATAATGCACGTAACAAATTTGTCTACATAGTTTTTATCCTGAACGGTGTATCAGCTACTGACTACTTAAAAGCCGTGAAAAACTATTCGTAATCCAAATGTACTAAGAGCGTGTATTGTTCTGAAGTCAATAAATAATGTAAGGCTAAAGAGATATCCATCACTAATGTTGATGTATGCAGGTGCCGATACTGACCTATCTTGTCTAAATAGGTTAGATACTGGCTGATGGGGGAGTAAGAAGTCTCCGGAACCAGCGTGAATGTATGAAGACAATGAAAAATGAAGAGTGAAGAGAGTGAATGTAAAAGGAGCGCGTCAGTTCTGTACGGTTAGATATGTAAGTAACCTGGCGCAATGATGTGACAATGATGATTACAAGGCAATCAACGTTTTGTCTAAATTCCAGTGGGTACTCAAAGGCAGAAGACACGAACACGATTTCTTAACAAAAATAATGAACAATGCTCTTTTATTTTTAATTAGGTTATGTGCGCGAAAATAATACGTTGTTTACTCTATGAAGGTCATGAATTCGCTGTTTAATTAAAGAGTACCTAATGTAGAAATAAGTATTTCGTTTTTTGATGGCATTTTAAGCAATGTAATGGATGACATTTTAAACAATGCACACATAACTCTTTGTAGAGATAGTGCGTAATGTGTGTAACCTTGTATTGTTCGGTTGTCAAAAAAAATTGTAGTTATATTAGGGCAGACACAATGAAAGGTCATGTCAATAATAATGCAGCTTTTGATTATTAGTTTATGGTTTATTTAGCTTTGTACGACGTAATTATTTGAGTGTTAAACGACAGAATCTTAAGCGAAAGTGAGGTACTGATTATCGCAAATAAAGTATAATGTCTTTATTTTAAAATTATTTAATACTTTCAGATGAGCCTGATTTACTGTGGTAAATATACATATTTTACGATTCCTTTTAAAACACTGAATTTCCTCTATGTTTTTGCAGTATCTTTGTCAAACGGTCTAACGCATTCGCTAGAGATAAAGAAATTGATTTATTTTCGGATAGCTCAAGCACTTTAAGAAGCAAGCTAATTTAATGCTAAGCTTTTCTAATGTAGGCATAATTTACTTAGATTTTTCATTTTAATAAATTCAATAAATGAGATTGTAATAATTTTAATAATTTAATCGCGTTCAATGTCATGGTTTTAAGTAAATATTTTTTTTAAATTAAATTCTAATGTTAACTGAAAACTGATGATGTACTAGTTGCCGTTGTCGATAACCATGTTGGCACTCCGCAGGGAATTTATTTTGTAAATAATAATTTAATTTACTATTAATGAAACGGTGTACCAATATATTGGTTAGTAAATAAATCATTTTTTTTTAATATTTATATGAAACTTTTTTTATTGTTTGAATATTAAAAACGTTTTAACATTATTGATTATTATGAAAATGTTACATAAGTTTGATTTCCGTGGTCTATCCTACTCTATGCCAGGCACCTGGCGAGACATTATAATAATAATAAGTCCAGTGACATTTTTTATTTTATTATAGTAAGGCCTTTTACAGGTAAGACAGGGAGCATCGAGGTTCTATGTCAAGGTCTGCAAAGGAAACGTTATGTCCCCGAATCACGTATCACATTACTTCACAGATATCAATACAGTCTAATGCTAATTTGCGCAACGATACGAAATTAATACCGCGATAAAACAATCACAAACGTACAGATATGTGTTACATTGCTTTCAAGGTCGTCGAACGTAAACAAACTTTACTTTCAAATCCACTGCGAGCGATCCAATAGATGAGACGCCACAAAAGATGTAACTCTTTGCGAAACTACCGCGTGATACTGCGAATACTTACAGGGAAAACGTTGGCTGGAACATTCTATAACCGTCATCAAGACTAATGTTTGAAAGATCTCCAAACAACAACATAGTTATGTGGAGATATTTTAACATTTCATTATATAACACATGTTATATAAGTCTTGTGGCTCTTGTATGCTAAGCACGGGTTATTACCCTACATATTACATACATAGATATGTGTCAAGGTATCTAGCAATAAGGCAGTTGTAATCGACCGGTTTATTTACATAATTTTGTTGGTCAGTGATGCTTTTGTAGAAATTAAATTTTGTAGGTTTTTTCCATGTTCTTATTAATAAAAGCCATGCTCTGCGAACCCCAACCCGCACGAATGGCATGGTGATTATAGGAAAACCGCCCTTAGGGGACGCCCTTGTACAGCAGTGGACTTACCAAGGTTGATGAGGTTGATGATTATGAACTGTTAAAGTAGGAATTAGACATAGAGGCTATAATATTGTAAATGAACGATTATGGACTAATGCCTCGTTGAACGAGTGCTAGCAGGTGCGACTGCTGATCGAGAGATTCTGTGTTCGATACCCGGGTTGGATACTATTGGGTTTTCTGATTTGATTTCACTAATAGTGGCTCGGATTCTGAATTTGTGCATGGTTTGTAGCAATAGGCTCACGGCCAATTCCATCGTGGGACGTGTAACATGACAGAAAAGTCTTGTGAGTCCGCTAGACTGGTTAGCTTACAGCTTCGGGGAATACAGGCTTGATGTTATATTTAATATTATAATTGGACTTCAATTGAATCAAATTTGAAATAATATCACTATTAAATTATACTAAAAAATATATTTTTTATTGATACATTCCATTTAAAATATTATACAAACGCATTTTACTCTTGGTTTAATTTTTATAAGGGAAATATGAAATATACTATGTCATATGAATTCATTTTAAAATAAATGAATTACCGCAAGTTAACTCTTAACATTTTAACCCAAAAATGATAAGTATTATATATTTTTAAAGTGTTCATTAAACATTTAAAAAGTAAACAACACTATTTTTATATTTAAAATATTATATATTACAAGAGTTAATTTCAACAGTAATAAAAATCATTAAAGATCGAAACATAGTATTCTAATAATTCATTTTTATAAATTACCATTGATTCACTACCATAAGTATTACATTAATTACTCGAACCTGTAGTTACTCCACCTTACCACTTCAAATATCAACAGTACACAACTACACTAAATCACTAGAGACACACTTATTTGAAGTCTGTTAAAATATTTACTTAAAAATAGCAGGTAGACAGAGAAACCGTTGGACAGGTACGTTCGAACGTGGAACGCGGATTGTCCGATCGCAGAGATCGCAGCGACCGAGAGAGCGGGCTACCACCACCACGCATCAAGCGTTAGAATCCTCTTGTTACCTTACAAAGTTAACATTGATCAATTATTCGGTCACGGTATTGGTTTTATGGGCTTTTAAAAGCGGGAACTCTCTGCTGTTAATTCCTCTTAATGGTGCCCATTTCCCGCGCAAAACATTTTTAATATCTTGATGAACGTACAAGTAGGTACATGGTATCCGTTTGAACTTCATAGATTTTTATTTCAAGGGTTTTAATGTGTATTTTTGACGCGTAATAAATAGAACGACCGGATAGTGTTGGACTGTCTCGTGGCCGTGACGATTATTACAAGACCCAAAAAAATCTTGTACCTAAATCGAAATGAAATAGGCCGGACTTTAAACTGTTAAAATTTCATAAATAAATTTTCACTTGAATAAGAAACCCTTAGATCCCCAAATTATAATATTACCACAAAGTCTTTTTGATTTTCCGTTGATTCGAATCGAATATAAAATAAGATGAACATAAAAGAGTTCTGACATTTTGTAGATGCAATACAACTAAAGTAGTGTAATGTCATATTTCATGTCACAGACACATCGTATCTCCAGTAGTGCATTTACTTCTTCTCGATCGTGAGGAACTATGACCTGAGCATCGGTCATCGGCCATTTCACATTGCCCCATTTCTTCATTTCAAATATTGCCGATCACGTGGTGTTATCATTATGATTTGACGCAATATGATCATGTGATATCTGAATGTGAGACTTATGTTAAGACTTTTTTGCAATTTTGTTGTAGGTACACATGAATTTATAATAATTATTTATTATATCGTTTCCGTAGGTCACTTATATGTTAGGCAGAGAGTAGGGAATGTAAAATAACTTTATCGTTACAGTTCTGAAGTGCTTTATTTGCATTCATAGATGCACTTGCGTTTCAGTCTTCTGACTCACTATTAGCCAGTGTCTAGCCTATTTGGTTAGCGCAGTTGCGTGTCTAGTACCCTTAGAATTTATATATGAGCAATGTGTACCTCTTAAATAGCACGCCAGAGAGCTCGATCTTCAACTCTTTGCATTCAACCGCTACTAGCCAGCTGGAGAGCGTCTTATAATACTTTTGCCAAGGTCTTTAGGTTTTTACCTTTATATATTTCATTATTCGTATTTCACTATTAATAATAACATTATTCTTACTACCTTTATTAAAAATAATATTCATCGCATACATATTTTCAGGTCAACCTCCAGTAGAATAAAGTTGGCCGAAGTAAGGACAACATGATCAGATGGGGTTTGATAGACAGCAACAGCCAAAACTGTTTGTGTGGCACCCC